>PVKS010012587.1:0-27778 GCA_004027875.1 Aplodontia rufa
AAAAACAGTCCTTAGCAGTTCAGAGTATAGTACCTGTGCCACATATATACAATCAGTATACAACATAATAATTATGTACATTTTTCATGTCTCATTATCGCTTTATAAATATTATCTTCCTATAATATTATACATTGTTCATGTAATCCCAGTCTTCAGTTTCTCATTCATGTTTTATGTAATCTAATTGCAAAATAAAGTAAGTCTCAAAATCTAATTAGTATCAAATGTAAACAACTCCATACTTGTTGAGCAAGTTATTTCAAGAACTGAAATATTTTTAAAAGTCCAAGACAAGGATTAAGGAGATTAAGAGCCAAAATTCAGAGAATACTATAAAGCAACAAAATCTTCTAAAATGAAAACTCGAATATTCCTGTGAAATGCTCTGGCTGATTTATTTATTTGTGCTTCTCAAAACTTTCACTTTACTTTTTCAAAGAGTGCAGGCACCTTATTGAACTAAGATTGAAGTCATTTTGTATCCTTTATAGAAAATCTAATCTCTATGCTCACTAAACAGGCCTATCCTCTTGTAACAAAAGTAAGACCTTCCAGAGACTGTAGTTATTAGTTTATGGATTAAGTCCTTTCTTTTGCCAATATTTTACCAATATTGACCACTATCTTAATTTATTTTGAAGATCATAATTACAAGATTAAAAATTAATAGACTAAGACCTCACAGTGAGCTGGGTGTGGTGGTACATGCCTGTAATTCCAGTGGCTCAGGAGGCTGAAGCAAGAGGATTGTAGGTTGAGGCTAGCCTCAGCAACTTAGCGAGGCTCTAAGCAATTTAGTGAGACTGTCTCAACAAATAAAATAAAAATAAAAATATACTTATTTATAAATAAAGGGTTGGGGATGTGGCTCAGTGACTAAGCTTCCTTGGGTTCAATCCCTGATACAAAAGAGAAGAAGAAAAAGAAAAAAGAAAAAAAGAACTAACTGTGGGAAGGCAAAGACTTTAAAGGGTATGCACAGTAATATAGATGCAGCATTTATTTGAAGTGTTACATTTCTGTGTTCTCCACTTTATTCTTTTTTTAAATCCAGCTTCCAACTTCTTCAAGGAAGCTAACATTTTTTAAGCTGTAAAGGAAAAGCACATAACTCATTTGAATTAATAGGTGACTGGCTGATTGGTTGCACTTTAAAAGGAATATTCAAGAAAGAAATACAATTTCATAGTCACCATGGTTAACTCTCTCTATATTTACCTCTGAAATACACACTTCATAATATCAGGAAATGCTGCAATTTGTAAGAAAGATTAAAATAAATCCAGGTATTATTAAAAGGAAAAATAAACTACAAATTCCATTAGAATTATCTTTTGAATTATCTAGTATCCTAGATTATTATCCATTATAGTATTCCATTAAAGAATTTTTCCATCAGGTGAGAAAATATGAGAATTTTGAAGAAGAAATAATAGTTGGGGGCACTGATTAGGAAAACATGCCATAAAGTTGTAGCAGTGAACACAATGTGATACAATATGATAAGACACAGCTGGTATATTACCCAATAATGGACACTCTGTATGTGGCTCTCTTGTAGGATGAAAGAAGCATTTCCAATGCAAATTGGACCACTGTTGTTGTTTAGTGCCTTTGATGAGGTCCCGAGTCTGGAGACCTTAGGGATATTTGAAGTGAAAAACCTATGCCCAGCACTTAGATTCTCCCCTATCCACCCACCATTCAGATCCAGGCTACATTTTTTTAAAAGTCAGAATTCAAGGAAGTATTTTCCAAGTATGTCTTCTTTGGACAAAATTAAAGAGAATACTTTGTGTTTCTCTTCCATTCTTCATAAAAGGCAAGGATCTGTTTCTTTACCTTATCCTGGGACCAGTGAGGGGGGCTTCAGAAGAACCACTGATGGAGTCTGAATATTTTGCTAGAGAAAAGGCATTTCATCTCTAAGGCTGAATGGTTAAGTTTGCAGTGTTAAAAATTCCCTACCAAACTAATATTATGGAAACAATTCATCATGTATCCAATTTAACGCTTCTCTTTGTCCTCAGGTTTAGTTGGATATCTCTAGGGATGTTGCTGAACCATTAAACAAACAAACAAAAACAAGTAAAAAGCAACCCTTAGGTCTTTCGTGATTCAACTCTGGTGAGAAAGTCTTTGGAGAAACTTGGTCTGGGTCCCCTGGGAGCAGGGTGATCACAGCCCGACACTCTCCTAGACACACACCACTGTAGGGGGCTGCCTAGCATTGTCTGGGATAGCAGGATCAAGACAAATTTGCAATTTTGTATTGGGCTGAGTTGCTGAGTTCCTCTAGGACACCACATAGATGCTTCAAGGGCATTAGGTCTAGACAAAGGCCATTTTGAAGAAGACTTCACAAACAAAAATCAACAACAACAACAAAAAACAAACAAACAACAAAAAACAAACAAACAAAAAATGGTCTGGACATGTAGACCCTAGCAGGAAGAATCTGAGTGGGTTGTATCAGGAAAGCAGGAGTTGGAGGGGAGTTTTATGAGGTCAGTAGGAAAGTATATCAATTCCATAATGGGAAGAAGTCCAAGGAGGCAGAGTGGAGGAGGTCTTTAAATAACTCATTAAATCACCCCATAAGAAAAATAGTGGGTCCTTTGGTTTTCTTCCATTGATGGCATTTTTCAACATTGAGCCAAGTAAAAAGATATTTTTGCTCCCTTTTCATCTGATTTCCAGCTTCTTATATTAAACAGGAGGAGTCAGAAATAGCAGAGAGTAAATTCATACGTCAGAGTGAATAAAACCAACAATATCCAACTAAACCTGAGGGCAAAGAGAAGCATTTAATTGGATATATGATGAATTATTTCCAAAATATTAGTTTGTTAAGGAAATTTTAACACTGCAAAGTAAAGGCTATTTACTACTACCCCCAAATGACTACAAAAGCAACTGGATTCATGGTGATTTGAAAAAATATCTGCAAATCTTTTGATATTTCTTGTATCAAGAGATAGAGTTTGGGTCCCCTCTCCTGGTGCCTGGTAAACAATCGTTCGTGGCTGTCATAGTGAATAAAATACTGCAGAAGTGACACTGGATTTCAAAGGCTGGATCAGACAAGGAGTGAGGTGGGCCTGCCATCTTCTCCCGGGCATTTGTTTTGGGAACCTTCAGCAGCCATAGAAATTGCCTTCCTTGAAGTCACCATATGGAGAGAGCACATGCAGAAATCATATTGAATAAGGGATAAAGATAGGCAGAGGCAGGGAGACAGAGACAGAGGCTCCAGAACTGTGGGGTTACAACCCAGGAAAAGCAAGTGACTTGAGTGAAGCACTCACCTTCACTTTATTGTTAATAAAACTAAAAATTAAAAAATCCCACTAATCAGGATAAATCATACTTAATGCAACATTTTTAAAAAATGGAAATCAATGTAAAGAAATCCATGATGCATAAAACATCAGCATCTTAAATAAAGACAGGATCAGTATTAATGGTTGTTCTGTTTGCCACTCCATCATGGCTCTGCAAGGATTGCCTGGAAAGAATGTCAGGAAATATTCAGAGGTGATGAAAATATTCTACATTTTGGTCTGTTCAGTGTTGAAACTAATTGAATTGTACACTTCTAATCTGTTCATTTTATTATTTATAATTATACCCTGTGAGCGCATATTTAGAATAAGCCTGTGATCCTATTCAGCCTGAGGAATGCTGAAGGAATGTTTCAGGAGACTTTTGGGAGCATTTACTTACTCTTTAAAAGGACAGAAATTGCAATGTGCGGTCTCTGGACATCACTCTGTGTGAATGTAAGAGCCAGAACTGCGGAGGCTATCTAGTTACCAGCTTGGGTGGAGGCTGACCCTTGGAGAAGGGCAGAGCTGCAAGCACCAGAGATAACGGGGCCCAGAGCTCTTGCTCAACTCTGCCTGATCACTGCATTTACTGTAGACATTTCTAGTTACAGAAGTAAACAATCTTTTTATTTTATAATGAACTTTGGTTGAATTTTCTATTACAGACTCAGAAGAACACACGGAGAAAGCAATGGTTAGGAGGAGTAAGGCAGTAGAGGTTAGCAGTGAGCAGAAGACATGAGGATACAGAAGCAGAGTGCAAGCAGCCTGGAGTGCCACCATCCACCACCTACCACTGGAAGGTACTGTGCTAGCACTGGGAGAACTGGAAATGAGACAGACGGGGTGTCTGCTTTCATGGGCCTATATTCTAGCTGGGTTGGGGGACAAGATTTTGGAGTGGTAAGTGCTCTAACAATAATATAGAGCAATGTGAAATGTAATGGGCAACAATTTTCATTGGAGAGTCAGGAAAGTCTTCTCTACAAAGGTGATGTTTGATCAGTGATCTGAATGATGAGATTCTACTGCATGAAGCACTGAAGACATAGCTTTCTTAGGTATAGACAGTAGCACATTCCTGGAACACAAAAAACTGCTGAAGGAGTGGAACCTCCCTAAGAACTTTAAGTGTGAATAAATCACCTGGTGATCTAGATAAAATGAAGATTTATATTCTGCAGGTTTACAGTGATGTCTTAGTCTGTGAATTTCTAATAAGCATCCATTTGATGTAAAGGTATCTGGTTTACAGGCCACATCTGGAACGTTGTTTCCAAAGTACAGCCTACAGCCTGGTCTGCAAAGTAACTGAAATTAACATTTATGAATCTTTGTAGCAATTTCACAATGACATGACATTCAAGAATGCCATCCTTCTTCTGGTAATTCATTTTTAGTGCATTGGTTAGTGATATGTTGGAAGCTAAAACAAACAAATAGAAGCAAAACCAAGAACAAATAAAACCCCTGACCCCTCACAGAAAGTTCGAGAAATATGGCCTTAGACTAAGAGTGCTGCTGCTAAGGAGGGAGTTGATTTAGCTACTAAAACTGCAGAGCAGCAGGGAACTTTGAAATGCAAGGTACAATGGAAGGTGGAAATGTCAAGCGCCAAACTTGAGAATGAAACAACCCACAGTACCACCACACATTTGCCTGCACGCACACACACAAAGACACACACACATCCGCATGTATATATCTTCTACGTGAACTCCTGGAAGTCACACATCTGTTTCTCAGGCAAATACCCAGCAGTGTCTTCTCTAGGGACATCCTATAGCTCCAGAGCAAAGATTTTGTTAGTCTGGAACTAAGGGACTCCTGGGTATGATGCCTCTCCTTCAAAAGTGAAGCACCTGAGTCAATAAGCCTTCCCATGTACTCAGAGCTCCAAGTAACTGTTCATTACCTTATTGTTAAACATGAACAGACCATGAAGGATCACTAGACTTTCAAGGAGCCAAATAAAACAAACATTGTTAGAGATGTAAGGAACAGGAGCACAATGAATTCTAATTATCATGAACAACAGACTGTAAGAAAACTTAGTTTCTAGAGTTGCAGCTCTGAAGGACCCTCCATTGCTCCATGTGCGTGTGTTATGACCAGGGCAGATGCTACACTTCTATTTGAGAGAACTGCCTGTTCATGGATAGAAATTCTTGTCTTCCTGATTTCCTAGCTGTTCTTTAATAAAGTCCTACCAACTGAGGTAATCTCAGTGTATTCCTTGAAACTTAAAAGCACCCATCTGCCTCATAGTAAGTGGTTAAATATGTATTTTTCATCAATTTGAGTATTTTTATTTAAAAATAACTGAAAAGCCAATGCAAACTAATTTAGGAACAAAATGAAATTAATTGACTCATCCTAATAGAAAGACAGTAAATGGAGCAGATTTCCAGTAACATGTGATGCAGTGACTCAATGGTACTCTCAAAAGTTCAACTACCCACTCTATTCTTTTGGCCATCACAAGGAAGGAGTATAACCTAAAAGATACTGAATGGTGTGAACAAATTCATTTCATCATTATTATGGCTTATTTTTCTTGATTTTTTTTTGATAACTGACTTATGACCTCAAAGGAGGCTTGATGGGGAACAAACATTTTTTGATATGAGATTCCAAAACATAATTTTAGTTTCTATAAACCGGAGACAAAGATTCTGAAATAACATTTGTATTTCTTCCCAAAATTATACTAATTTCAATACTTTTAGAATTTTTTTACTGCATCAGAATTTTGTGGGTTCAGAAAAAATGAATTCAAGGTCAGAAGGTCTGTCCTCCCCAAACCTTTTCTTTTATCCTTAGAGAAATAACACCCATGAAGCACACTGCTGGTTTCAGAGGATTTATCCCTCTGTGAACTGTTTGTTATGTGAAGAGAGACAGATTACTGTACATGTTGTCAAAAGAGACATAAATTTTGCATTTTTCTCATGCCTGGGATTCTCCCTCAGCTATTTTCTCCTCCTAATGACTTTCACCTATACACATATCTTTCAATTATTCTCTTTTCTTCCTTCCCTATCTTTCCCCCCTCAATCTTGTCTATTTTTGAGAGAAAAAAGTAAAGATCATTTAAAATGTTTTTAATTAAACTGATAAACAAAAACAAAAACAAGCCCTAAACTCATTTCTTTTAATTGAGAAACCAGAGGCCAATTGAAACCATAAAGTCAGTCATCCAATAGAATATAAGTGTCTTTCTGCAAACTGTAATATACCCAAAGTGCACATGTGTTATATATTAGATAACCCACAGGCAGAGGAGATGCATATATGTGATCTAGTTTGGACTTAAATGAAGCATTATTAATAAGTGTCACAGATGGTAAAGGATAGTGGAAGTAGTCCAGTCCAGTGTCCCACAATTAAAATTTCCTTAAATCATTTGGTTCTTGGGAAAAGATTTGGTTTGTGTGGAGTGCTGACTTTGGGGTCCTGCGGAAAGATTTACCTAACATGGGCTACCCACTCTTTGGAAAGCAAAACAAAGGCTGTGTGCTTGGGAGGTGATTCCTGATGAATTGAAAATTTTAAAGAATTGGAGCAGACAGCCTTGGTCTTTCATTTGTTTTAGAATTGTAGAGAAGTCACAAATGTAAAATAATATTACATATTGGATTTATGTTTTTATTTAATAAATTATAATTTAAAATAAGTTAAACCAATCACAGAAGTCTCCAAGAACTTTCACCTTATAAAAGCGGCCTGAATATTACTCAAATTTAAGAAAAACAAATGCCTATGGAGAGTCCTCACTAGGGATACAGCTGGAAAGCAGGCAGTGCTACTAATTCTTTTCACCTTTGGATCCCAGATTCTCTGATCAATGTGAAGTAGAAGAAATTACCCATCTGTATGGATGAGGTGAGTTTCAATCTACTGCACAGAGTGGAGCAGCTCTGCTTTATTTACTTTGGTTTTCTATGAAAGATTTTTCTTTAACTTCTTAAAAATTTTTAAGCTAATTCAATACACCATGCTGACTTGCTGCTTCTAGAAAATCTTGGTCACTCTGGGTTAGTATAAGTAGAAGAGAATAGAAGAATAATTGTATGTTTGGATTTTAGGTATTCCCTCAAAGGTCTGTGTATTAAAGGCACGGTGCTAGCAGAGGTGGTGGAACCTCTGAGAAGTGAGGCCCAAGGAGAGGTCTTAAGGTCACTGAGTTCATGTCCTTGAACTACATTTACTTCCTGTCTCTCTTTTGCTTCCTGGTCACCAGTAGGTGGTTTTGCTCTGCTATACCCTCCCATATGATGTGCTGCCTTGCCACAGGCTCATACAGAGCCGACAGATTATAAACTGAAACCTTGGAAACTGTGAGCCAAAATAAGTTGATTATCTCAGGTACAGCTATGGTGATGGAAAATGGACTAATGCTTCAAAAACAGAAGCTCCTGAATGAAATTCCCAAGTGCTAGATCATTTTATGGAAGAACTAATCTCAATAAGATGGTTTTCCTCTCTCAATATCCTGTTGTGTAGGGTATTGTGAGAGAACATGTAAGATTTGTTTTGCTGAAGAAGATCAGAACAATAGTGTCTCTTGAACCATGATACAACTTTTTCCTTTAGTTTCATTTATTTATAATCCAGGGAATTAAATTCCTTAAACTTGCTTCAAATGCAGTGCTATGGGTTCTTCCTCTACAGTTCAATACAACCAATATGATTTTCACTTTTAGAATACCTTCAGTAACTAGTAGGACAAAAACAATAACAGCTAACATTTCATGCACTTATTTCCTTTGCATTTGAGAATTACCAGATTTGAAAACTGACAAATGGAAGTGTTTTGCTATTCAAAGGGGATGAGTCCTTTGGAATTTCTAAGTGATAAATATCTTCTCCAAATCTTCATCCTTGAGATGGCAAGAACATCAAAATTATACAGATGAATTGTACAATCATATATTTACCCTATGCCATCTGAGCATCAATCAGGTATGAAGAATTTTGCTAGACTTTTAGAATTAAAGAGTGATTTGGCCCCTGCTCTCATAATTTATGGTTTAAGTGGGAAGAAAAACACTGAGATATTACGTAAGTAGTTACAAAACTATATAGTTACAAAGTAGGACAGACATTTTGTAACAAAATTAGTGAGAATGTATCACAATAGGGTCATTCTAATTTGTAGGAGAGTTGAGGTACTGCTCACTGATACATTGAACTGTTCAACCTGGCTTTAGCAGAAATATCATGCTTCCATTTTAGAAACCCTAGTTTGAAACAAGCAAATAGGGACATTTAATAAACACTTGGATATATGGAGAAGCCTGTATTGAACGTGTAATTTAAAAAATCCTTGACTATCAGATGATAAGCAAGACATGAAACTTAATGTACAGGCAGAGATAAAAAGAAAAGTAGGGGGGTTGGAGCAGTGGCCCAGTGGTATTGTGCTTGCCTGGTGAGTGCAAGGACCTGGGTTCAAAACGTAGCACAACTTATACAACTAAGGGTCAGAGCAATGAAAACCAGATGAAAAACTAAATAAGCCAATTCTCTTTCTCTTTGTTAAAAATAAAAAGCAGGTACATAACTCAGTCTTGAGGAATTTCAGCATTTAAAGACTAGGGAGAAGAGGTAAACTGGCAAAAAAAAGTAGCGAAATTGTGTAATGATGGAGGCAGATCTACGTGGAAACTAATGAAACCTCATATTCCGGGTTATTCTCTGATTGGGCAGGAGCCCCAGCAGTGTAATTGAATGGTCATATATTATAAAAACTTTCAAAAGATATTTCTCTTTTTCTTTTCTTAAAGATGACCATCAAGGGCTACATATCTGCCCCAAAGAGGAAGAAGCAAAACCAAGAAAGTTTGATTGAATGAAAGGTGGGGTAGGGTAGGGAGGGATAGAGGCAGGAACTCCAAAAAGAGTGTTCAACAGCTATGACTATGTGAGAGGACAAGGAATACAAGAAGGGAATATATATCCATTGGATTTAGGTAGCAGAAAGACATCAGAGTCCGCAGCAAGAGCCCTGGCAATGCAGTGATGATAGAGTAAAACAGGATCTCCTTAGCTGATAAGCTTGAGGTATTGAACTGTGAAAGTAAGAGTGGAAAGGGTAGAGAGAAGTGAGTTGTGAAGGAAGGTCAATCCACTTCTTTCTCTCTTTCTTTGTTTCTAAGATGGGGAGACTTGAGAATGTTGATGGAAAGATTACACAAAATACAGATGTGTTGAAAATATAAGGGAAAAGATATTCTCACTTACTACATTTTCATTTTCAAAGGACCAGGAGGTGATAAATGTCCAAGGACTTCGAAGAAATTCAGAGTTTTCATTTCCCTAGCAGGCAATTCTACACTGATGTTTTCGAAAACACAACGGGACCTCTGGGCTGATGCAGTTTCCTCCCAGGGTACTGAGCTAACTTGACTTCAACTCCTAGCAGTAAGTCAATTATGCATTTCGAAGCTTGCTAAAAGTATCCATTTATAAGCTCAAATGAGCTGCCCTCTGAAGCTGGGTATATTTTATAAACTTCCATTCTCCTTAAATATCCGATGAACGTTGGAGACATGCAAATTGATTTTTTTTTTGTTCAAAAAGAGAGAGAGAGGGACAGTGAATGAAAGAGAGAGAAAGAGGAAGAGAGAATCAAATTTCATTTAGTTTTTCATGTGGCCTTCGTTGATCCAACACTTCACTGTGTACATGGTGCTCCGGTTTGAACTGCATCCTTGCGCATGCCAGGCAAGTGGCGCAACCGTCCCAGCCCTGCAAATTGAATTTTTATTTAGACAAAATAAATTACAAATCTGCCAAGAAAGAGTTGTATTCTTATTTGGAAAATTCGGACAGTCTTCGTAATACTTTTATTTGGTCTTCTGAGCATCCTTTGATTGTATACTGTAATATTAGACATATATCTTTAAACACAGAGTAACTGTCTTCAACAGAAAAAAATTTGTGGGACAAAAATTAAGGATGTCAAAAATACAATCTTCAATGGCACAAAACAAATGAAAATCTATTCTTCCTAGTACTATGTGATTCTGAATATTTCTCAGTGCTGTCTTTTAATTGGATCACCAGACTACGAACGCATACTGATGTACTAGAAGTTATTTACAAAGTGAGACTACTATCTCCCACCGCATGTTTCCCATTAAAGTGCTTCTCCTCTCCATCTTATACCTCAATATGCTCCCTTCAGTCCACAACAATAAATATTTGAAAGACCCGTAACTAGAGGTTACCAGTTCCCACAGGTTGCCAAATTTAGTAAGCAAACAAGTAAACAAAAAGGGCTCCCAGTTAAATGTGAATTTTAGGGAAGCGATGAATATATTTTAGTATAAGTATGTCCTAAATGTTGCCTAGGTTACTTGTACTGAAGAAAATCATTTAGAAATTTTACATTCACATTCATCGGGAAGCCCGTTATTTTATCTGACAGTCTCTCCATCACTGGTACTCCAGGCAGAAAGGCCCTGCAGCTGGTTTAAAACCCAGGACCGGCAGGCCCGGCCGCGCCCCCTGATTGGCCCAGGCGCGCCCGCCGCCCCGCGGGTCGCAGGCGTCACGGCTCCCCGGCAGCCCCGGCCCCGCCGCCGCCTCCACCGCAGCCCCGGTCGGCGCAAGTGCGGCGCGCGCGGGGGGAGGGGGCGCGGCGGAGCGCGAGGCTGGCGTCGGGCCGCCGGCGGCCGGGAGAGATTAAGTTTCTCGGTCACGCGTGAGTGTCTGTGTGCCTTTACCCCGAAGCTGCTCGCCGCGCCGTTACTTCAGAGAGGAGAGAGCGAACGTAGGCCAGTCTCCCCGCTTCCCCGGCGACCCCGGCTCTCCAGCCCTCCGCCCCTCCCGCGTCTCCGCCCGGGGCGGCCGCCGCGAGCCGGGTAAGCGGCGCCAGGCCGAACACGGCCCGGGAGGCCGGAGCGCGCCCCCGCGCCGGGCGCGCGCAGGCCGAGAAGGTGCGCGGGCGCCCGGGGCTCGGCGCGCGGGGCGGGCGGGCTGCTGGCCGGGTGCGCTTGCTCCACCCCGGGCGGCCCGGCGCCTGAGCGAAGCCGCGGTCTTCTAGCTTTGTAAAACGATGGAGTCTGGAAGTTTCCTTTGCTCCTCGAACGCCCCCACCCCATCCCACCCGCTTTTTCCTCTCGCTTACTCTAAAAGGTGTAAAAGTTTTTTTCTTTTCCCTATCTGGAGAGGTACAGTGGTGCCTAGAAAGGGGAGCCCCCGGGGGGCGGGCTTGGAGCGCGGGCTGGGCCCTGCGGGGTGTAGGAGACTGTTGCTTTCCGCAGCTGCGGCAGCGCCCGGGGTCGAAGCCCCCCTCACAGTTACGCAGTGCGGAGCTGAGCGGGGTGGGGGTTGGGGATAGGGGGTAGAGGGTGGGGTTAATGCTCCAGGACTGTAGTCTCACGCCTCGGCAGTGGGGTCCCTGGGGCGGGCCGCTAATTGGTACTCATTCCTCCGCAGTCACAGGTGGCGCCACTGCCCTTTCATCGGTGGGGCATTTCCCCCGCTTTACTGGCCCCAGCGCCTAGGAGTGCCATTGTCTGCAATTTCGCAGGGCTGAGATGCTGGATTTCCTAGGAAGCACTGTTTGGGAGATGCCTTGTGTCTTGGCGGACTGTGCTTGTGTATGGTGTAGTAATGGTGTAAATTTTTGCTTGCGGTCTTTGCGGAGGCACAAAGGCCGAGGTAATCTTCCCGAGGATCACGTGGAAATCCAAGCTGGGGCAGTGGGAAAGAGGTGGGGCCGGGCGAGGGCAGGAGGTGGCTGCTAGTGCACTGAGGCTGGAGGCAAATAGGAGGCAGTGGTGGGTCATCTCCATCCTTTTCCGCTAGGCTCCACTGCAGAGGTTGTTCTGATAGGGAAGACCTGAGCCATGGGTGCTGCGTGCCTTTGTGGGGAGGCGGGTGGTGGTGGAGGCTAGTATTTCCTGCGTACCATCAGATAAGACCATGACTTCACCAACCAGCCTGGGAGGAAAACCTCCCTGTGTTCTTTTAATGTCCAGAGGGGAAGAATCTGGAAATTAACCAGACCCCGCCTTATCCTGCATTGATGGGCAACAGTGCAGTAAACATCCTCTTGGTGTCTCCATGGACATTCTTCATTTAAGTTGTCTTAAAATGGCAACTTACTCAAAAACTCACAACGTCATGGTTTTGGGGTTTGGGGGTTTTTAACCTCTTGAACTTGGTCGGAGGCAAGTACAATGAATTTTTGTGAGGCAGAATCATCTAAATTTGTATAAGATATGCTATAATGTCTGATAGAATCTGGGTAAGCAGTTGCACTTTAAACTAAAAAAGTCAAGGGTAGTGTGGGTGGTGCGGGTCTGTATTCCTAGTGACTGGTAAAGTTAAGGGTTCAAGGCCTTTGTAGGCAATTTAGCAAAACCGTGCCTCAAAGTTAAAAAAAATAGTTCTGGGGATGTAGTTCAGTTGGGATGTAGTCCTTAGATCCAATCTCCAGTATCACCCCAAATCAAGCAAACAACAAGCTAAATGAATGAAGTAGCTGGCCTTTAACTTTTTTTTTTGTAAGGAGAGAGGGTTCAGTGAGAGAGAATCCATTTCTATTTTCTATTTAGTTTTTCATGTGGCTTTTGTTGCTCCCACACTTTGTTGTATATGTGATGCTGGGGTACAAGCCCCCCCCACCCGCCCCCACGTTCCTGTGCATCCCTGGCAAGCGCCTTAACTGCTGAACTGCCACTCCAGCCCCATGGCCATGAACTTTTAATATAATCCAGAGCTCTGGATAAATGCACTTGTGCCCTTGAGTGTCAGTTAGTAGTTTTGGGGACCTCTAACTCTTCTCCACTCCTCCCCTTCCTTGCTTCATTTGCTGAAATAAGCAAAAACTAATAATTCTCAACATATTACTACTAGATCACATGTGTACCATTTCTCTTAACACCTGTTCCTTTTTCCTTCTTGGTTCCTGTATTTCTTTTTATCTCCTTACTTGCTTCTGGCTTTCTTTCTTCCTTTACCTCACTCCTTACTTGAAACCTGATGGTTGTGTACTGAGAAGGGAGAGAGAGTAATTTTTTTAGTGTGCTCCAAATTCCTATCAGATAGACTTGGCTCTGGTTGGTTTTGTAATGATGTCTTTGCATTTTGCATGCCTTTTAAATAAGTTGAACCATGAAGGGTGGGGAGGCTGAGAGCAGGGCTGCTGAAAGAAAGTGTACAGCAACTTAACCGTGTTGTAATCTTTGGAGGCCCCATTTTTGAATAGTATTTGAAGTAGCTCTAAATTCTCGTTTACTAAGAACAGAGAACAACAAACCACATTTCATATCGCCAGATGAACTGACCCTTAGCAAGTAAATAGCCAATCAGGAGCTGATGAGCCAATTCCTAACATACCAAACTATATATGGTAGAAGTTCTAGACAAAGGGTACCATGGCTGATAGAAATATATCATATATGTTAGAAGATCAACCAATCGTGTACTTTGCTTTGTTTGAATTTCCTGCTTCGCTGTGAAACCCTATAAAAGTATCGCTCTACTGGGGCTCAGGGATCCCTCCCTCTAAATCCGCTGCATTGGAGAGAGCCCAGGCTTGAGCTTGCAATAAAAAGACCCTAATGTATTTGCATCGGATTCGGCTCCTTGGTGGTCTTTGGGGACTTGAGACTTGGGCATAACAGTTGTCCCCAGAGTTTATCTCTGCAAGTTGGAGGTATTTGAAGAGCTTCCTGGAAATCTTTGAAATGTAATTTTGCATTGACTCAGTCCTGGTTGGCATTTTCTGCCTGTCCTGTAGCTGATCAGGTAGGGAAGCTCTGATTTACGTAACAGAAGTGGTGGATCCATAGTCTAGAGTTACAATTAAGATTAAGGGTTTCAGAAGTTCCGAAGGAACAATAAGTTACTTGGAAGACAACTGACCTGAGTTAGAAGCCTATTACTTTCTTTGCATTACATCCCAAATTTGCCTTCACAGACTTAACTCATTCAGGTTGAATTGCAGTTTGGCTCCAATTTATATACTTATAATATGTCCAAATAACTGTGAATTTCATCAAATACATGGAGGTGAAGTTGATTACTGAACTGGGTGTACTAAGATACAGTATGCTAGAGCAGACAACACATCTGTCAAATTGTACACTTTAAAGTGAGAAGCAGATGACTTCCCAGTGAATTCAGGATTGCTTAATGGTATATGTGAATGATGATGTACTCACCAGTTATATATGATTTTAAAGACATGTGCCTTGGGCTGGAGTGGTGGCTCAGTGGTAGGTATCCTGCTTGCGTGGCATGTGTGAGGACCTGGTTTTAAACCCCAGCACTACGTACACAACTAAGTGTTAGAGCAATGAAAACCAGATGAAAAACTAAATAAAATTGATACTCTTTAAAAGAAAGAAAAAAAAGTGATACAGTGATATAGTTACATTGTTTCATACATTATCAACTTCATGTTTATAACAGTAAAATATTATTTTCTCTTGTAAGTTAGCATTGTGCATTAGAGAGTATTTACATATCATTGGGAGATGATGTTTAGTATGGTAAAACCACTGTATTGCAATTAAATACTTTTAGTGGTGTTGCATGCTTGAGAAAAAGACTACGGTGATAAAAATGACAGGATAATCAAATGCTAACAATCTGTTCCCTTCCTGTGAAATATTTCCAAAGAGCAAATGAGGTTATTATTCATTTAGAATGAAGTAATAGATGGATTAGGAGGTGTGTTGCATTGGGTTAGGCACTTGGGAGAACACAGAATATAGAGACTCTTCTGGAAGTTTACTGTTTAGAAAGGTAGAAAGAAATAATGAAAAAGTTCTACAGGAGTCAAAGTTACGAAGATTCTAAGAAAGTAGATCAGCATAGGTTTTCTAGCTGGCCTCAATGAGGTTCTTAAGCAAGAAACAGAAGGGTCTTCTCTGTCTTTAGATAAAAGGAGGAAAATGAAGGTTTTTATTTTAATTTAATTTTTTATTTTTGGTCTAAAGTAGAGTTTAAGTCTATTTTTCTGATGAGAAATGGACATGAGTAGGGGAAGAGGCTGGGAAGTAGGTAGGCAGCAGGAACTAAAGTAGATTTCTATTTGGATCTTGCTAGAGTGGAATAGAGGGTTTGTGCTGAGGGGAGAAGTTTGGATGAGGAAGGGCAAGTGATGAAGAGGAGAGAGATATGGGCTGAGTTTAGGTTTTTACCTCCCAGACTTGCTGTTTTCTGGTGTTTCTCATTTCCATATAAGGCCTTTCTAGAAGTACTCTTAACCTATCACTGCTATCTTTTTGAGAAAATCTAGGCCTTTTCTAGCATGCACCTTAAAACTCTTCCAATTTCTGTTACCCAGTTCCAGAGCAACTTTCACATTTTTCTAGGTATTTTTTACAGTAGCACCCTCTTTCCTGGTCCCAGAATCTGTTAGAGCTGCCATAGAGTAGGTTGGTATCTGAAAGAACAGGAATTTATTTCCTCACAGTTCTGGGGTGGGAAGTCTAAAAGAAAGGTTGATTTTTCCTGAGCCTCTCTCCTTGGCTTGTGAATGGCTGACTTCTTCCTGTGTCTTCACATGGTCTTTCCTCTGCTTGTCTGAGGCTTAATCTCTTCTTCTTCTTAGTCATACTGGATTAGGGGCCACCACAGTGACCTCATTTAACCTTTAGTACTTATTTAAAGACACTGTTTCCAAAAGTAGTCATATTCTGAGGTACTGGGATTAGGACTTCATCTGAAATGGGTAGAAGTAGATGTACACCATTCAACCTACAACTCTTAAAGAGAGCTGGGCTGTAAACTGGCTAGACCCAGGTAAGGGAGGGAGGTCACTGGGGAGGCTATTTTGGTAGTCTGAGCATTATTGTGGTAATTTGATGCTTGGGAAGAAAGGAAAGCTTCTATTTGAGGAAAAAAGTATTTTATCTTTGGCTTGAGGCCACTTGTTTTCTTTCTCTAGGTGTCCCCTGGGAAATTGTACCTCTGTGGCCCTTTTTGTGGAGGAAGCATTAGTTTTCCTGGGTTTTATGAACATTCATTTCGATAAAATTATTTCTTTTATCTCTTAAAAGTTATAAAATATTAAATTAAAGATAAAATATTAGTGTTTTGAATGTCTTTTAATGACTTATGTTCCAGATTAAAACAATATCTTTTTTTTTTTTTTTTGGGTACCAGGGATTGAACCCAGGGGTATTTAACCACTGAGGCCCATCCCTAGCCCTTTGTATATTTTATTTTGAGACAGGGTCTCGCTAAGTTGTTTAGGACCTCACCAAGTTGCTGAAGCTGGCATCCTTTAGAGTCATTGGGATTATATAGGCATGTGCCAATTCACCTGGCAAAATTTGTTGTTTATATTGATTTAAAAACTGTGTCCTTGGCACTGGAGCAGTGCCTCAACAGAACAGTGCTTGTCTGGCATACACAAGGACCTGGGTTCGAACCTTAGCACCACATACACAATTGTCAGAAAAAGTAAAACCAGATGAAAAAATAAATAAAAATTCATTTTTTTCTCTTTGTCTGGCTCAAACTTAAAAAACAAGCAAACCAACCCCAAATAACTATGACCTATGCATGCTTTGTGGTCTAATATTTGGCAAAATCCTTTCTCTAGAAATTTCTTCACCTTTTTGGAAAAACACAAGATTAAAAGTGCAATTTTTATATCATATAATATGAACACTTTTAAGGTGTTGAAATTATATTTGATGAATTAGAGAAATTTTTAAAGCTATTCTTTCAATTCTGGCAAACTGAATTTAAAAAGGAAAAATTAAAAGGAAACTAAAATGCTTGCTTTTCTTCCTGTCTGCCTGTGATGTTAAATTTGCTTGGTGTAGGGAATTCTTGTCTTTATCCTCTTTTCAGTGTCATTTGTATCGCCAAAAGTAACAGTTGTTAGTCTTGTAAACCATACCTTCAGATCTAAGATGCTGTAAATAACATGAAGGGAAAGAGAGAAAGGAAACGTTTGTAAGCAAGAAGAAAAGCCGTAACGTTGGCTACACACACAGAGAGATCTTAAATCCTTGGTAGGTTGTGTTGACAGTTTAATGTTGGTAGTTTGAGTAGGTATAGGATAGTTTACCACTTACTTTATTATTTACATTTAAAAACCATGTTGATGATAAAATACTTTAATTGTTTTGTTTAGTAATCCTTTGATAATAAATCCAGCATATTTTAAACACATGAAAGACAGACATATATAAAGAACACACACACACGTTTCCTGTAATTCTGTCACTCATGCTGCTTCTCAAAAAAACCTCTATATTTTTGAAAATGAAGATACTTAAAATTTTTTTGATATGCCAGTGAATAGGCAGAGCTGTTCAACAGATTTTACTGATTGCTGTTTTATTTGGTGTGGATAGTGACCTATATAGTTTGACTTGACACTAGTAGAATTTGTTGAACCAATGTCTCTCGTCTCTTGAGGAGGTAGAATATAATTAAGTGCCATGTGGCATATAAGACACTGAGTGGAAAATAAATTTAAAAAATCAGATCTCTTCTTAAAATTAAATGTTAAAGTCATATTAATTCAGAATAACTTTATAGCATTTAATGAGATGGCCCCTACAATGCCTTGTTTCAGGGACGTGGTAACTTGTTATTCTGTGCTCATAAGACATCACTGACCTAACAAAACCATGATGATAGATTCATTAAGGTTAAAGATAGTGCTACAATTTCAGAAACCCTCTGTGTTGTAAAAGATATGCGCAGCTTCTCTTCTACTTTGCTAGCATCTTGTCTGACCTTTGGGGCCGTTAGAACAAAATACTATGGTTTGAGTAGCTTACAAACAATTTATTGCATATAGTTCTGGGAGCTGGAAAATCCAAGAACAAGGTGTAGGCTATAATTTCCTTGTTCACATGTGTTGGAAGGGGCACCTCTTAAAAAGCACTGATTTCACTTATGTGGTCTTAGCCCTGAGACTGATTACCTCCCAAAGACCCTATCTTCCAATGCCATCAGCTTGGGAGTTAGGATTTCAATATATGGGTTTTAGGGAGAGGAATCATAAACATTCATAGTAGACCCCTTAAAAAACTCTGCCTTGTCTAAGACGTTACTAAACAGAATTAATGAAGCTTACATATTGCTCTCCTCCATCCACCCCTAAATTTCCCAAAGGTATTTCATTTTAGTAAGTCAGGCAGGAAGTCTGCTTCTGGACAACATTTTTTCCCTTCTTTAGGCCTGAAGAAGCCTCAACTGTAGGGTTCAGTGGAGAATTGCCTGACTTCTTTCCTGTGCTTCCCTGCCCTACCGTGTTCACAGTTTTCCTGAGTCTATTGACTGTCGTCATCCTCTGCCATTTAGAAGAGTATAGCATTTGCATGCCTCTGTATTTTGATACAGTTTGCTAAATCACAAAGTATTTGTGGGTCTGTTTTGTGACTGAATTATTGCTCCTAAGAAAACTCCATTAAGTTCAGTGAATATCTATTCGGTGCCAAATTCAGGATGTTCAGGCTCCATTATTTTCTCAAAGAGGGGACAGGTGCTATTTATTTTATATCTGCATTATTTATAATTGTCATACACTAAACTACACACATTAAAAATGTAGTTTGTTGAGTTTTGGCTCATGTGAAACACCCCCTCAAGAGTGTCCATATCTGTCACCCTCAAAAGTTTCCTTAAGCCACTTTGTAGTGCTATCCTCCCTCCCTTATCTACCCACCTCCCAAGTAACCACTGATCTGCTTTTTATCCCTGTAGAGTAGTTTTCATTCCCTAGAACTTTTAATAGGACCATACAGTGTATTCTGGCTTTTTATCTGATTTTTCACTATGTAGTTATCCTGGGTTCAATCATGTTGCTTATTAGATTCCTGGATTAGCACTGCTTATTGCTCAGTACTTGGCCCATTGTATGAATATATAAGGAAGGAGTTTAATAGTTTAGAATTCTCTGCTTTTTCTGGTGTCTTACAGTGTATTCATTCTTGGTTTTGTCAGGTGAAATACTTTATCTTAGGTTCTTCAGTTTTCTATGAGTTAAACTGACAAATGGCAGGGTAAAAGGAGAAAAAAAGGCATACAAATTTAATTCATTTTTTGTTTGTTTTTACATCACAGAAACAAGTGAATACCCAAAGAAATTGGTAGATCTGAGGATTTATGTTATTTTCATAATAAGAATTGCTCTCTTCTTACTGATATGCGAAAGGGGCACATCTTTATTAATAGAAATTTATGTCACATTAACAAAGGGGACTTTTTGCCTTCTTTTTGGGCAGAAAAGGGGAGGGAACAGAATGTTCTTATATAACTTCTGTTTTCCAGTTATCTTCAGTTCAAAGTAATCCTTATGCCAAAGTGGCGTATTTTGGGGTGGCATATGCTAATCCTCTTCCCTTTTAACTATGTGGGTCAGACTTTTTGGTTTGGCAGTGTTTCTCAGTCTTTCTACAATTATGCCCCTTTGGGATAAATGTGGGTTTTAAATGTCCTTATTAAATAGTACTTGAAGTTTCAAAAGGTGTAATCAATCATTTCAAATATGCTATTGGAATTTAAAAAAAGGAATTTAACCTTTAATGAGGCCAGTCAATTAAGTAAAATTAAAAAACAAAAGATCATTGACTATTAAGGTTTTGGATAAGTTTTTGTGTACTACCTTGTGAAGCATCTAAACTCAGCACAGATTCAGTTTTGAATCCAATATTTTATTTCCACACTGTATGCCAGATTCTCCTTACCTACTTGCATATTTTTAGTAGTTATCACTTTTGTTAGATTTATCTGTCATGCTTATGACATTTATTTGATAGTCATATACTGAATTGAATAACAAATAACTAATTTGGTGCCATGATTATCCACATAATTGCTATTCTGTATACATTCCAACTGAGATTATTGAATGTACCAATGTTGGAGAGGGGTGGTCTGGAAGTCTAACTCATTTTAGATCAGCTTTGTCCAGTAGAAAAATACTGAGGGCCACATATGTAATTTTAAATTTTTTACTTTCCACAGAAAACGAAAAGCGTAGTTGAAGTCAGTTTTAACAGTTTCTCCACAATGCCGTCATTTCAATATGTAATCAATATAAAAATTAATGAGGCATTTTTCTTTTCTTCAAGAGAACATCTTCAAAGTCAGCTGTGTATTTTACACATTAGGTACATCTCATTTAGAACTAGCTACATTTCCGGTGCCTAATAAATATATGTGGCTCTTGGCTGCCATACATACTGGTCAACATAGTCTAGATCACAGATCTAAGAGGACAGGGGAAATAAAAAAAAGATATATCTTCATTTTATTGTAAAAATATGTTATGCTGACTGGAACATTCAGGCTTTTGGGTGTCATTTTTAATGCTTCTGCTTTCTGAACACTTATTTGAAGTTGTGGCAAACAGCCACAATAGAACACCACAATTTAAAGTAGATGCATTCTGTGTTATTATAAAAGCAAAAGTTGGTGTGTGATCTTACTAACATTTAGTTCTCTGAGTACCATAGTAAAATATAACTAATGAACATAGTTGAAAAGTAGATGAGTCAATTAAGAAGGAAACAGATCTGTTTATAGAAAGAGCATGGCATTTTCTGAAGGGTTTTCAGAAACAAAATGCCAGTTGTTCCGAGATGGTCCTAGTGAGTCCCACAGAATTACATATGCTAGCTAAAAAGTCTAGCTTGGTACATTATCTGTGAATTAGTAATTGGGGGATTGAATTGGTTCATGATTATTTATCTTATATGGCAAAGGTTCACATTCAAGTTCATATTAATGTATATTTCCTTATGCATTTTCCCTTATCTGAAACTACTTGGAATCTGACCAGCAAGATATACATTATAATCTGTTGCTGATTTTCCACAGAATATTCTCAGCAGTGTAGGCTATCACTGACTGACAGGCTTATCAGCAGATTTAGACAGTAACATCTTTTTGTTGTCACAAAATACAGGGTTCTCTCTAGCAATTCTGTAGTACAGATTATGAAAAATACTGGTTTATTATTGTGGAGAAATTTTATTTTCACCTTGAGTGTATTCATATTCAATTAATAGAAGATCCAAAGGTGATATTTCTTTCTTTCTTTTTTTTTTTTTGGTTTAGTATAGAAGTAAATAAGAGAGCCTCATAGCAAATTTTATTCTTTTTTAGATATATTCTATTCCATAATATGTAGACTTTATTTGGTCTTAGAGCTTAGAATATTTTTGATTCTATTGGAATTTTTAAATGTACCTCACAAATATTAATTTTTATTTAGGTATTTTGATCTTTCCTTAAATTAATTTGACATTGTTAAGTTTATCTTTTTTAAGTAATTTGTTTTTGAATTGATACAGGAACCAAAGTGAAATTGAATGAGCCTTATTTAGTTTTAGATTAATAAATAGTAACACAGTGACTTGCCTGGTGTTTGTAGTGTGGACTTTATCAGTATTGTACTTTTTCAGTGTGATTGAGCATGAAGGATCTTTATTCTAACAGATTTTCTTCACCAACATAATTTTTGTACATTGTATATATTTTTAAATATTCATGTTCCTTAGGGTTCTAATCTCAATGCGCCCTCTTTTTAAAAATGGTACCTTCTTGATTGATCTCCTTTATCTTCAGTACCAGTTTAGAGACCAGTGATTCCCTCCATTGATGTCTTCAGGTTTTTCTCCTTTCATCCACATGTATAACTGATTCATTCTTACAGCTTGTATTTTATTGGGTGCCTGCTCTGGGCCAACCATGAGAGAAAAAAGAAACTACAAAACAAAAATTCTTTTCTTTCTATAACTTAAATTTTATTATTTTCTATTTTCTAGAAGCATTTCAAACTTAATATGTCCAAAAGGAACACGTTTCTGCCCATTATTCCAAAAAGATGGGACATTTTTCTTCCTCCTGCTGTTCTTTAAGCTAACAATGACACATTATTTCCAGTGCCCCAGATTAGAAACATTGAGTTGACCTCTGCTGCTGTCATTCATACCTTCCATCTGCCCCAAGAACTCATCTAGTGGGCATTAAGTCCTTTTGGCTCCCTCTTACAAATGCACTCATCTTGCCTGTGTCTCCTCTCTTTCACTTGCTGTTGTCTTTATCTAGGCTTTCGGTGTTTTTTTTTTTTTTTCTCTTGGGCAGTTTAACAGTTTAATATAACATCTGGTTGTGCCATTTTTTCCCCTTTCTCTCTGTTGAGTTATTTACACTATTGCCATAATTGTTTTTCCAGAAAATAAAATTTTAAATCTTCCCAGTGCCTCTCTCCAACCTGTATATGCTCCACCATCTGGGGTGAAAATGTCAGACAGGGCAAGGAAACCTTGTTTTCCTAGCCTCTCTCATTACTGCACCTACAACTGCAGCTGCTCTGTCATTCGGTTCTCTGGGTCCTTTATGGTTCCATATCCTTATTAGATATCCTTCCCACAGCAGGAAATGCCTTTCTCTTTTCTGGCTCTTCCGTATATGCTTCTGCTCTCTGTATTCTTCAAGATGGGGTTCATGTGTCACATCTCCTCAAATCTTCCTGAGTCCTTCTGGTGGTATTGGGTTTTCACAAGATGTTGCAGTGTTACTATTTCCATTCATTTGAGCTGAGACGTTAGGTACCTGTCCTGTTCTCCTTTTCCATGTGCTTTGGTGATAGAGCTAGATAAAGATTTTTGGGAACCTGAAATTTATAGAATTTAGATATTCTTAAAGTAAAAATGACATATTTAGGACATAAAATTAGATATGAAAATGTTTATTTGAGGGGTGGGGTTGTAGCTTAGTAGTAGAGTACTTGCCTAGCATATATGAGGCCCTGTGTTCTATCCCCAGCACCATGTGCACTTGCGTACGAGACACACACACACACACACACACACACAGAGAGAAAATATTCATTTGAAGAATAAGACTCTGTATCTTCACATTAAATCTCCCTATGCCTCATGTCTAGGAAAATGTAAGTGCTCAGTGAAGACTTCCTGAAATAATGCAGTAGATTTTTTGAATGTGTAATATATCAATATATACATATTTAGATCTATTTCCATAGTTTTGCTTTTTTGATATTGATATTCTTAAAATTAGGAAACTATCAGTTAGCTAACTGATGCTAATACTTCTGATAACTTAGCACAAAGAAAGTGACAGATTTAATTACTTGTAACATGATTTACTACTTGATGAGAGAAAGAAAATAGTTACATTTTTCCTTTGAGATCACATTTTGCTTTGGTGGAGGAAATGATTCAGCTCCTGCAAATCTGAATCAAAAACCTCATTCAACAACACCTAGCTCTACCTCCTGGTAATCTGATGAATGCTAAAGAATTTTCTGAAGGCTTTTTCAGTCAACTCCCTGCTGCTTCATCTTTGCATCTCCTTTTTTTTTTTTTTTTTGCTTCCTCTCTTCATCTCTTCTTCCTTTCTTCCCCTATACATGTGTCTTGCCATATATCAAACATATTCTGTCAGTATGGTGATGCATGCCTGTAATCCCAGTGATTTAGGAGGCTGAGGCAGGAGGATTACAAGTTGTTAAGGCCAGCCTCAGTGATTTAGGGAGACCCTGTCTCAAGAAAAAAAGGGATGGGAATGGAAGATGTAGCTTAGTGGTAAGTGTCCTTGTGTTCAATCCCCAGAACCCCTCAAATTATGATAATAAAAACAAACAAAAATCCCTATTCTTTTTTGTCTTTCTTCTGGTAGATAACTTGCTACTCTTTTTAAGTGTCAGTACTTTGACTAAGCTGAGTTTTGTCATTTGCAGTGATCAAATTCATTTCTACTCCTTTGAAGGACTGTTCAGGATGAATTTTGGAATCCTTATTAGTACAAAAAGAGTTTTCAGTTATTGGAAATGTACTATTGCATAGGTAAAATGTGGTGTAGTTTGTAAGTACTATCCCAGAAATTATAAATTTTGATTTGTATTAAGCCCACATAAACTCATAACAGAAACAGCAGAATAGATTGGTACATATATAGTAAATAAGATACAGAATAAATAAGATACAGAATAGCTTTCATGTGCTTATTGCTTTCAGACATTTTGCATACGTTATTGTTACTGTTCACTTGACAAAGAGGAAAGAGTAGCTCAGACAAGTTAAGCAACTTATGTAAGATCTCACAACTAGTTAAATGGAAGCGTTTATTCAAGTAAACTTTATAAATCAACTTGGGAACTCTGAAAGCACAGCTGCCTATAGATCCTTAATCTGAAGGTATAAACAAAAAAAGGTAAATAGCTGAATTCTTTCCTGCTGTATTATTAGTTCCCAGAACTGTGATTTGGTGCAGAGGGGCTTGCTTTTGATGCAAGTCTTGATGTTCTTGCTTTTGATGCTCAGTCTTGAGTTGGATTTATTTATTAGCTCTTCTACTTAGAAGCATCAAGCATGTAGAGGAAAATTACTATCTTTCTGAGCCTCAGTTTATCTAAATGTGGGACTATCTAAATGCCTATGTGTAAAAGCACGGTCTGCGTAGGAAAACAGGGCACATGAAAACTATTTTATAAGCGGCTCATTTCAAACAGTAAAAAATAATGGGTTTTGAATGTTAAAACTTTTACTTGTGAAAACTATTTTGTTCTTAGGAAGAAACATTATTATAGTAGATGTAACAGCAGCTAACAGCAGCTAATTCATTGGTTTGTTTTTTTTTGTTTTTTTTTTTTTGCTTTTTTTTTGCTTTTTTAGAGAGAGAGGATCAATTTTATTTAGTTTTTCATGTGGCTTTCATTTCTCCAATACTTACATTGTGTATGTGGTGCTGGGCTTCGAACCCACGTCCTTGCACATGCCAGGCAAGTGCCATAACTGCTGAGCCACTGATCCAGGCCCAGCAACTAATTCTTAAGTGCAGTTTTATTACTCTTTGTTAGTGAGTAGCATTTTTTAAAAGCCCCAAATGAAGATTGTTCCTTCAATTTGTAGATTATAACCAAGCCTACATTTTAGGCATTTCAATAATGAAAACTTTTGGAAAGTTCTCCAAGTTAGAGTAGACATACACTTTGATTGACTAGCTTTAATTCTTCTTCCTTCTTAATTCTTTCTTCCCTCTTCTCACTGCCCTCAAGTCCTCTTGCAGCTGAATGATATTCTTTTGGCTAAAGCTGTTCAGATAATTGCTGATGTTGTATCATATAGACTATTCAGTACCTTGTATAAAAATAGCTATAGGAATATAATTGCTGAATAAAAGGAGTGAGTTAGGTGACCTTGAGAAAGTAATCTCTTTGTTCCTCTATTTCTACATTTGTGAAACTTGGTGTTAGCAAGCTATGTGTTTGGGAATAATTAATACACAAAAATTATATTTCAATAATTAAGCATTGATAATTACAAAAGATAGTGTTGATATCTTCTGCCAACTGAATTTGAGTGTTCTGAATTGGCTCCATGAAAAGTGTTGTGAAGAATAGACTCAGAGCAAGATTGTGATCACTTCCAAGCCAGTTGTATATCTGCAAGGTACTTTTCTGCACAGGGCTGGAACTCAACCAAGGGGCATGCAAACCATTAGGTACCACAAGTTTAGTTACATGAGAGAAAAACAGACAAATTAAGTATTCCTCCAGTATGCTGACTTCTTCCCAGAGGACTTCTGATGAGAAATTTGAGACTGCCATTTCTTGAGAAAAGTTTGTAAACTTTGTCTTTATTTCTATCCAAACTCAGCAAAGGGAAATCATGGAAGCCACAAACTGAATTTAGAAGGTGCTGATTGATGGGAAAGGATAAAAATATCTAATTATGTATAGTACTTATGGCTTGTAATAATTAGCTAATATGATAGATGATACTCTTCGTAATTTTTGTAGGATAGTTTCTAAGATGGAAGAAATAATTTGGAAGAATAAGAGGGAAATGGTGGAATTAGTTATGTTAAGAGTTAGAGGGAGCCAGACACAGTGGTGCTTGCCTATAATTCCAGTGATCACAGAGTTAATCCTTCTGCATGTTTTAGGTTTCTCCCAAAAAAATCATTGAGGATGAGTTGGAGGATCCCAAGTTCCAGACCAGCCTTAGCAACTTAGTGAAACCTTACCTCAAAACAAAAATGGAATGGGGAGGTAGCTTAGTAGTAAAGCCCTTGTAGGTTCAAGTCCTAGTATCCTCTTTACCCCCTCCCCAGTGAAAAGTAAAGAAACCCTCACAACAACAACAAAAGAGTAAAAGCCCTTGAAAATGACCTTGGGAAAAATAGCTTACACTTGAGGTAATTAGATAAGGAGGTAAGTTGAAACGGCATGGCTAATATTCTCGTCTACTTTCCCATTTCCTAGTTCTAGTTTTATCTGTACTGGAAAGTTTGTCTCTGCTCCCTATCCTTTATGGCTTTCCACTGAGGAATTCCTTGGTTATAACTGAAAATGCCAGGTATTGTTCTGCTTCAGTATTGTCATTAAGATCTCACCAATTCAAAATCTTTCCCAGGGTGCTGCTGAGAAATAGACATCTTTGTACTGTCTGCCCCCTTATTGCTGTTAAGTTCTAATGGAGACCAGTTGGCAGCTGAGTTTCTGGGTCCCATAGGAATGCTTTGAGTATCCATGCTTTGTAGAAGCACCAAGGACACACAGTCTGCCCAGGCTCATTAGTGAATTGGCTTGTTCCAGGCAGGCAAAAGGCAGGAGTCTGAAATAATTTCTCTGGAGAATTATTTGCCAGTGTAGGAATTGTACCTGAGAATTCTATGCCACAAAGTTAATCTTGCTGCATGTTTAAAGTTTCCCCCCTAAAAAATCATTGTGGCTGGAGTGAATGCTTTTTGGGCAGCTAGCTGCCTCTGCAGTCCAGCAATGGCACATTGTTCACCTACAAGTGCTACAAGTGCTGTTTTTAGAGGAATCCCTGTGCCTGGTTCCATCCAAAAAATATGCCTGGCATGTTGCATCTTGGCCCGGAGCATTGAAAATGTGGTAGCGAACGGGGGCAAACTGCCCAACAACCTAAATTCCTTTGAGTTTAACTAGGGAATGAGAACACAGAAGAGGCTGAATCTTCTTTATCAGAAGCAACTAAATCTTTTCCCTGAGTCAACTATGATAGGTGGAGTTAACAATTTGGGGGGAAGGGTGCTGTCCCATAGAGATGTTTTGAGAGAGATCTTTATGGATGGAAAGTCTGTGAAAATGGGTGCCCAGAAAAAAAGTGTGGAATCCACCATAGTTTTTTTTTTTTTTATTTTTGAACAACCTTACAAGATTTTAACAAAATAATATAAAATGTGTATAAAATGTGTAAATATTCTGAATATTGCAGTTATCCCCAGGAGTGCCCCCCCAATTACCCTCCCTTATCCCTCCCTTCCCTTTCCCTTTATAACTCTAAAAAAAGGTATTAGATTGTAAAGCATTACATCTTATCTAGATTTAACTCATGTTACTAGACCAACTTTCTCATTGTCCAGGGTCTAGTCCCCACCTCCACCTATGAGTGGAGACAATCGACCCTTAGATCTCTGGGTTAAGCTGATTTTACTCATCATGATCTCTT
>PVKS010012587.1:27878-53390 GCA_004027875.1 Aplodontia rufa
GATGTTCATTGCAGCACAATTTACCATTGCTAGGCTATGGAAACAACCCCGGTGTCCCTCACAGGAAGAATGGATCCAAAAACTGTGGTACATTTATACCATGGAATATTACACAGCAATTAGAAACAATGACCTTGCAGCCTTCGAGGGTAAATGGATGGTTATGGAAGAGATCATGATGAGTAAAATCAGCTTAATCTACCATAGTTTTAATGTGTATTTTGGGCTCTTTTAAAATAATTATGGGTGAAAGTGGAAGGTGAGGGACATAAACATAATATAGTGAACTATAAATAGAATTGATTATCTAATATATTTTTAAAAAGAGAAGTTCAGCATGTTAATAGTTTAGTAATAGCATCAGCCTGAGGTTCTAATCTCAGACATACCACTGATTTATGGAATCCAGACTCGGTGAGCGCTAATTCATGTAGCTGTGAGCTTCATGCTTGAGATTCCTTTCAGCTCTAAAATTGAGCTTACCACTGAGTGTAAGCAACAAAAGAGGAACTTAAAATACACAAATAATTCAGTGTATAATTCTGAAAGTGGATATGAACTGGTAAAATGCCTTCATAAAATTAGTATCAGTGTGTTTTTGGTAATATGAAATAAAGGAAATAACATAAACTTTTGAAGGAACATAAAGCCCTTCACTTTAGGTCAGCCTTCTTTAAGAAACAGCAATTTTCAAAACCAAATTTAATGAGCATGTTTGTTAGTACATATACATTAGTTGTGTAAGTATACCTACTTATAAAATGTTTTAATTTCTATAGCCTATGTGGTTTCCTTTTTGGTAGGTTTTTCCCCCCTCCCATTAGAAAATTTCTTGGAACAAGAATGAGATAATAATATTTTCTCCAAATACTCTTTAAATTATTCTTAGTCAAAATATTGGATTCTTAGTCAAAATATTGCTTGTGATTTATGTATATTTATATAATGGTATATTAATATTATATCTCATTTTAGTATTATATATGTTATGACTTCATTACATTGAATTGCAATATGAATATATATGAAAAATAAAATGAATTTCATTTAATTGAAATGGATTTATATTTCTGTACTCTTGGGCTTACCCATCATTCTTTGGTTTTACATCTGAAAGTAGAATAGCAACAGTTGATCATTTCCTGGCCTGTTGCTCTCTGATAGGGAGTAGGCTAAGGCCATAAGCATCTGTTTCTAAGGCTCATCCCTGAAACAGCTTGGTAAAGCTAGAAGCAGAGTAGCCACCAGAAAATTAGAATAAAGTGAAACTGAAAAGGATTCTTTATGAGATACTAATTTTTGAGGAAATCTTTTCATTCATATTTCCTTTAGATTTTTTTCTTTTACTTTTTTATTAAGTAATCTAGGTTGAAGAAACTATTTTTGTGGGAGCTTTTACCCACAGTAAAATATTTCCCAACTAATTTAGTAGTTTAAATTGAAAGCTTTTATTTATTGCCAATAGTTCAATTTTTTATTTTGAAAAATTTATATAAGGGCAAGCAGAAGAGTGCAGTGACCTTTTATCCATTCTTCAGTTTTAATATCCATTGGTTTATGACCAGCCTTGTTTCTTCTCTACTCTAGTCGTTTCCCTGTCTATTCCTATTTTTTTGAAGCAAATTGAACATTGTACCAATAGATCAGTAAATATTTCAACTCAATTGCTTTTTTTTTAAGAGGACACATCATGATAAATATGTTTTATCCTGGACATGCAAGTCTCATTAACAGTTGAAAAGTAAAACGGCTCAATTGCTTTTTATGAGTATATGTTAAAACATATGAAAATATTGCATCCTAAATTCCCCATGGAAGGCAGTGACGATTGTGGGAAATCAGCCCCATTAGGACACACAGGCTGACAGAGGCTCTTCTCACAGCAGCCCAGCCTGCCTGAGGGAGGGGGACTAATGCTGGTATGACAGGCCTCTGGGCACCTGGCTGCTCTACCCAGTCCTTTCATGAAACACATTTTCTCCATTACGTCCAAAAAAAGAAAATATCTCGCCTTAAAAAAATAGAGAAAACTAAATTCCCCCTTGATATTTCTTTGTTATGAGACTTCCCCTTGCATCTGTCCACCGCTAAAAGAAACTACTGCTGTAATTTTAGAATTCCTCCTTAAATATGATGAAGGTAAATATGTGTATTTATATCTAACATTGTTATCTTTACATTTAAATATGGAAAATCATATAAAACTATACTTATTTTCTCAATTTTATCTTCACAATCTGGATTGTAAATAGATTCTTTAGTAACTGAATCTAACCCATTCATAGTTACAATAAATATGGATATCTAGATTTATTTTAGTCCCCTTATTTTGTGTCTCTTGTTTACTATGCTTTTTCTTTTTTCTTCATTTTCAGTCTTTTAATTTTCATTTATTTATTTTATTTATTTTTTTCTTGAGAGAGAGATGGAGAGAGTGAGAGAGAGACGAGAATCAATTTTTATTTATTTTTTCATCTGGCCTTTGTCTAACACTTCCTTGTGTATGTGGTGCTGGGGTTTGAACCTGGGTCCTTGTGCCTGCCAGGCAAGCACTCCAACCACAAAGCCACCACTCCAGCCCCTCAATATTTTTTAGATTGCTTGAGTGTTTTTTATTTTTTTCCACCTGGTATTTCAATTATATAGAATCTATAAAATTTGTTATCTTAATGGTAACTTAAATTTTTAATATGCATATTTGACTCACTTTCCTAATGAAGTTTTGAGTGAGAGCTTTTCTATCTTCCTATAAATGGAGTTTTTTAGCCAGAAATATTTTCATTTTTTTTGTGAATATTGGTGACAGTACTGTGGTTTTATTTATGTAATGAATACTCGTCAGTTTGATCCCACATTTTCGACATTGGACACTGCTGTGTTTTGGTTTTAATCTGTGGCTTTTCTCAGGCTCTGATCAAAGCCAAATACTTCATAGTATTTTATTCACTCACAGTAGTAACTTCACATGCTTGTTTTTCTGATGTAGTTGTTTCTCCTACAGGATTCTTAATTATCTCGGTGATCCTGTTAAAATGATTGTGCCAGCAAGCGTTCAAATTTTTATTGGAAGTAGAATGTCCAAATGCAGCAGTTGTAGGAGGAGGTGTGCCAGCCTTGTCACCTCTTCCTTTTGCTTTTCCCTCTACCCCAATCCAGGTATACGACATTTTGTAGTACTCAGAAGGTCCTTCTCTTCATAACCTCTGCCCTAACCCCTGCCTGTTCTTTAGTACTCCAGGAAGTGTTCCCTGACTCTACCTTTGGTGTACAGGTCCCCCTCTGGTGCTTCTGTATTTTACTGATCTTTTTATTTCTTTTTCTTTCCTTTATTTACTTTGAGTCCCTAGACTGTGTCCGCATTTCTCTAATCTGCCACCTGATAACATGCCATTCTTGTGTGTGTGCTGAATCAGTAAATAACAGTGCTTGAGTTCTCTTCTAACCCAATAAATCCCTCAGCATTTTTACTTTGGAGAAATAATTTAACTTATGATTTCATAAATTGATAAGGATATCAATAAAAAAGAATATCCATATTTGAAGTATGTTGATAATCTAAAGTTCCTTAATTTGCTTTGATTTTGGAGAACAAAATAGAATTAATAAATTTTATTCTTACTGTAGGAAAGATTTATAAATGTCATCTTGAAAATAAAAATTGTGCTCAATGTTTTTTGATCAAAGCCTGTAAGAATGAGGGGGAAGTTCGAAAGAACAGATGCTAAGAAAAGGCTGTGTTTTCCGTTGATGACAACATGATGTTGGTGGATACTGTGATGTTTCTTCCCTTTTTGAGCAATGGTTCAATATGTTATCCAAAGTAGAAATTATGACTGAAGTGTAGATTTTGCTGTCAACCAATTGAATTGATAACAATCCACCTATAAGTGACTACAATCTCACTTTTGTCTGGTAACTTCAGGTAGTGCAGAAACAGCTATAATTGAAATGAATGCTAAAATTAATGCAATAACAGATGCTGAGCAACTTTGACAAGCCACTAACCATTGCGACAAGCTTTTGAAATTTTGTATTCCTTTTTAAGTCCAAATTGTTTACGATAACTAGAAAATGTATGCATTTAGAGCACTTTCTCTTCATAGAGTTATTTTTAGCACAAAACATTTTCATTTGTTAGTTGCCATGAAATCTGCATTGGGCAGATTTGTGTTGTTTCAAACACTGATTCTCTACTGCATAAAAACTGTGCCTACATGTTATCAGTACAACTTGTTGGAAGGGAAAAATGATTAGTCAATTATTCAGTTTCTTTTTCTCAATAAAAGCCAGTATTCAGTTTGACTTCTGTCTCCTCCCAAAACTCATGTTATCAACCAGTTGTTGGGTAATTGTGTGGTTACAGGTAGACTCTTTAGATTTATTAAGGATTTCACAATTCTATCAGTATATTTACGTTCTACAGGGAGCTCACAGGCTTTAAATTAAAAATAATGTCTTAAATTTAACTTTTCTAAGCAAATAGATATGTAGTAAGCTGCCAGATGATAACAAATACTTAATTAAATTTGAATTACAGCCGGGCACTGTGTTGCACATCTGTAATCCCAGCTTCTCTGGAGGCTGAGGCAGGTGGGTCACAAACTCTGAGGCCAGCCTGGGCAACTTAGTAAGACCTTGTCTCTAAACAAAAAATGAGTTGGGGATATAATTCAGTGGCTGAGCATCTTGGGTTCAATTCCCTGTATCAGCACAACAGCAGCAACAAAAGAATTTCAAATCTGTAAGAAATTAGTTTTTGGTACAAGTATGTCCCCAGTACAGCATCATTTATTCACTAAAATATTATTTATCTGAAACTCAAATTTAACTAGACATTATGTATTTTTATTGCTAAATCTAAGCTATCCTATATTCAGATAAAAATTTGAAAAAGAATGCAGTAAAAGATAAGTTTTAATGTTCTGAGGCTCTACCATAGCTTATTATAAATATCAGTACAACTTGCAGAAATAGTTTAGAAACATGTACCTAGTATGCTTTTGTAAACAAACATGTACCTAGTAATTTATCTTGAATAGTGTTTTCCTTATTTTATACAAGTTGTATCAATTTATGATATTGCACCTTTTTTTTAAATTTGACAATATATTTATACCATGTGATATTCTTGCAGATGATGTTGAAACTGTGGGGTAGTATGATAGAGTCTATGTTTTGAAATCAGACAGTTGGATTCAAGTTAACTTCTCCCACTTATTTACTGTGTGAGTTTGTGTAAGACCTCAACCTCTCTTCCCTTGTTTGCCTTATCTAGAAAATGGAGAGAATACTATGTAAGGGACTAAATGATACTGTGGGGCACAGAATGGTCAGGGGCTCCATTCTTGTAATATGTGCCTAATATGTACTGAGTATATTGAGCCATTATTGATATGAGTTGTGCTTTTGAGTACACAGTTACTGAACCAGATTTTAGATTCAATTATAACCAGATAGTTATAAGCATATATGAAGGGGAACTGGTGGAGAAATAGTACTTCTATTCAATTGGAAAATTCTTAGTTCTCACTGTATTGAGGGGATATGGAACTTGAAATATAACAGCCATGTTTTTGAATGTACTTTGAATATTAAATTGATTTCTTGATTTTTCCTAAAATCTTGGATTTTAAAAATGATTTGTTTAAATATTATGAATATTACATAATAAACATTATTTATCTTTCTTTGACTAAGTTGTCAGTGGTTTCTAAAATACATCGTTCTGATTGATTCAGACCTTGTTTGGAGAGTTGGCTATGCTGAATATATATGCCAGGCTATTTGATTTCAGTCTTTATTCACTTTGGGTACTTATTTCTCTTTTGTTTCACCTAGTATGGGGCAGGTTTTGCATGGAAATTTTGAACTTGGAAAGGGGGAAGAAAGTGGTAAGGTGAATTCTTCCTCCTGTTGAGAGGCAGCATATTGTAGAAGGTAAATTGTGGAGCATGTCTGCCTGTGTTCAAATCCTGGCTCTACATCTTCCTAGTGGTGTGACTTAAGGAAGTTAATTAACCTTTTTTGTGCCTCATGTGTAAAGTGAGTGGAGTGTTAGTATGAAAGGACTTAACTGGATAACATGGTTCAGTAAGTGCCTAGCATGTTGTAGATGCTATGTTTGCTGTTATTATTGCTGCTTCTGTCCCCAATTTAGTATTGGTCTCCTGATGATCATAGCTAAACCTCGTCTCTTCTCTTACTTCCTTTCTGATTCGGTTTTGCCCCTGCTCCTATGAATTGCCCAGGAAGAACCTGGGCTTCTGACCAATCATTGGGTCTCCTATAAGACTCACCCTATGGCCAGGACCTGTGGCTGTTATCATCCAGGTACCCTTACTTTCTAAATAGTGTCAAGATGAGTAAAAAGGAAGGGCAATGGTCGTGTAGTGAAAGGGTGGGTGAAAATGAGGATTCATGTTTGCAGTTTGCAGGGAGTAGATTTGACTTCAATTTTATTTTAGGTACTTTAGATCAGAGAAGAGAAGAGAAGCTATGCAACTGTGGTGTTTTTTATCACTGAAATTCAGTAGTCACTGCTGTCAGTGACTTGCAACAGGAGTGGCTTTTTTTTTTTTTTAACTCTTATGGCAAGTGTTTCTTAGGGAGAAAAGTAACTCTATTTCTGCATAACCTACTTGTTGATGAACTTTGGATGACAGTGTTTTTCTCAGTGGGGAGCTTCCTGCTCAACTTTCTTTGCAGACTTTTCATAAATCAGTGGACCTTTAAATTCATGTGTTACTTATCCCCCATATCATGAATACTGCCTGTTACTCTGTTTTAATTTTTCATAGGGGAAAACGGATAAAGCTAAGTTTTGTTGTGCATACCAAGCATTAACACGTGATGTTTTTCTTTCCCAAATTTATAAATATTATTTATTGGTAAATAGGTTCGGTGTCAGGAAAGAGAAGTAATTTAATCCATGCTGCTTCATTGATTTCATGGTTCTTTTTGGCTATTTAATTAGATATATACACTTTGGTAGAATTGGGGTCTCATTTTTTTTTTAAAGAGAGAAAGAGTTAATTTTATTTTTTAATCTAGTTTTCATTTTTCTTCCCTTTGTTGTGTATGTGGTGCTGGGTATCAAATCCCAAACCCCAGTCCTTGCACATGCCAGGCAAGCCCTCTACCTATAAGCCACCTCTCCACTCCCTTTTATGTTTTAATTTATCAGAAGTTAATTTTTTACACAGTACTTAACTATTATGTTTTATGAAGGAGTATTGTAGTTTCTTTGTAAATAAGAATTATAAATACCACAAATTTATCTTCATGTGCTCTGTATGGTGCCTCATGAATACATTGCTATGCATGGCATTGGGATATCAACCAGTATGAACTCAGCATTAATCCTGAATATATATTTTGTAATTACAAGTTTTGCTGTAAGCTGGAAATTGGCATACCTTATGTATCTCATTTATCACAAGATACCCAATGAGTAAATTTCTTTTCTGGGAAATCGAGTTGAGATGATGGGCCTTGCTGAAGGCTATACTGTTATTTAAGTTTCAATTCCAGGTCAGAGCCAGTACCCTCTTTTTGAAACCAGTGCAGTTTTTGAAACAAGTGCCAGTAGTTGAGCTATTTGACTGTTGATGTTTATAGTAGTGTGTTCTAAATTGGGATAAGGAAGTCAGTAAGTACTCTTCTCTGTTATTACACAGAGAAAATTGCAGGCATTGATGTTATATGCATCTGCTCATTTACATCTACTTTTTGCCAAGTGTCCTGAACTTAAAGAGGTAACAGTGTTTAACTTGGTCTTCTCAGAAAAATCGTCTGTCTCACCTTCCAGATGGAGAATGAGGATGTATGGTGGTGGATTTCTTCTCTTACCGAAAAGATTGACTTTCTGGTAACTTGAGATGTTCTGTGGGGCAAGGGTTAGTTGTAGCCTTGAGACAGTTGTGCGGAATTGTACAGCAAAGGTTGACCATCGTTAGTGATGTGGATGTTGGCTGTGCAGATCTGTATCCAGGACTCCAAAGCATCTAATTGAGTGTTGTCAAAGAAAAATGAGATCTCTGTGGGTTGAAGATGGAATTGAGAAAGTTTATTTAAATGGGAAGGAGGAGAACATTATAGTTAGAAGGATAGTTTGAAAGCATTTGAAAAATTTAATGCCGTGTTCTCTTTTATTCAGTTTTTAATCAATGATTTAAGATATTAAAGCAGTATATAGTGTTACCTGTACGTCTTTGGTGTCCTCGTTCATGTCTGATTGGTGTGCATATTGTCTCTCCAGTTAAAACTATTAGCATTTGAGAATAAGATCATGCATTCTTTTTCCATTTTTGCCCAAAATTTCATATGCAGACTCAAGTAAACTCATTCTGTGGTTAACAATCTGTAAATTAATCCACGATTACAGTGGTCTGTGCTGAGAAGCTCTTCAGGAAACATTTTGGAAACTTCTACCATCTTATTTCAAACACAATTTATGCCTTTGAACCTATTATGCAATTTTTTTGGGCAAGCCCATATCATTTTGAGTAAGTTCTATAGTGATGACTTTTATTTTTGCCTATAAAGAGAACTATGTTAAATTAAATCAACAAGATTTTAATGGTCAGAGAAATTATAATGGTATTGAGTGCTATTTTAGACTGTTTAGTTTTAGAAGAAATTGATAGTTCTGAGAAAACATAACCCTTCCATTTTATGTCTTTTTTTTCCCTTAGAGTTCCATTTTTTGCTGTATAAAATCATTTTAGAGAAGAACTTTGAAAGAAATGTTGGAAACCATAGGTAAGACTTATTCCTTTTTGTCTTTATTTTTAAAGGTTGAAAGCTCCTTCCTTTGGAATCTTTGAGTATAATATATTCTACATAGCAGGATTCCATCTGTTGTAACTTAGATTTTAAAAAAAAGTTGTTATCCACTAACATTGTGCTTGGATAGTGTATTTTTGTATTTGGACTGTCTCATGTGAAATGTTATAAGAAACGTAAGTAAAAACAAATATAACATTCTACCAATTATGGGTTTTAATAAGATGTAATGTAAACCCAGTTCTAATTTTTGAACTGAATTCTAGCGTATATTTGTTTCCTGATGGCAGGAGAAAACATTGGTATTTTTAATATTGAAAATTATCATTTTTCAATATTAGGCTTTATTCTGTTAGCTATTACTGAGTTGCATACTTTCTAAGAATTGTCATGAGAATTAATATATTTGTATTCTGAGATACCATGGGTGATAAAAAGTTCACATGCGTATCTTTATCATTATTTGCTTTACAATTTCTCCTTGAGTAAATAGTTTTATTTCAATTTGTGTTTGTGTGAAATCTTGATCAATGTCAGTTCATGTCTTAATTGCCTAATTTCTGTGTAATTCCAGATTTGGAGCTATATAAAGCTATCTCTAGTAATGATTGCAACTCTTTGATTACTGCAACATGGCAAATATATTTTAATAGATGTACTTGTTATCATCGTGAAGGGGTTAGGACATATATCTGAGTACAATCTCTTTCAGAAAAGCAAATTTGGCTTAATTTGTGAAGGTGTTAGGACATATATCTGAGTATAATCTCTATTTCAGAAAAGCAAATTTGGCTTAATTTATAAGTGTATGTGTGTTTTTATTTATGAATGCGAAGAGATGTTTTCAACTATTATTTGTGTTAAAATTTCACTATCTGTAGAAGCAGGCATGCTAGATATGAGGACTATTAGGACATACTTATTCCATGCATTTATTTTTTCTAACTTTGTGTGTGATTTATAAGGTACTTAATAATGATGTGAATTGGATTATTTTAAAGCATATTAAATATACTATTTAATTTGGAGGGAAGATATTTCTTTCTTTCTTTATTTTTTTTAATTCAAAAAACAGAGGGCAGGAGGTGTGATGGTAAGGCCATTACTCAGAGGCCGGGACATGCCACTGTCAGAGTTAGAGCTAATTGCTATGGGTTTTTAAAGTTAAGGTACCTGGTATATTTTATGAGATGAGCATTGAGGTTCTATCTCAAGACTATCAGCTCAAGTTTATAGGAACCACTCTCAAGCAATCAGGTTTTATGACTGAAAGAAAAATTTGGATTATGGATTTTACTTTTTTTTAAATTTATTTTTTTAGGTTGTTCATCATGTTCTTTATTTTTTATTAGATGATATAGTGTTATAATTGAGGGGGAAACATTATTAAACATTCAAGAACAAATGTATATATACTTAGTTATCTAGGGCTAATGCCATGCCATGGATGCCCAGCTTGGGTTCCCCATGTTACTGTTTCCCCCAGAAGAACCCCTGAGTTAAATGGATATCTCTTGGAGGTCAGAGATCACCTTCTGAGATGATTCCCCTATATTCGCATCTGGATGAAAAATATTTCAAGTATTAAAAAAGTAGTGATTTTGAAAGAGGGTGTGTTATTCTGACGTGTTTCCAAATAAATTCTCAGTTGTAAAATGCTTTGCTTCTTAATATGTGAAATTGTTATATTTTGGATGTTGTGATTAATTAATGATATTATCTATATCCACTTGTTAGTGAGCCAGTTATATTGCTGATATTTCTTATATGTACATGAAAATTTATATACCTTTTTTTTTAAAAAAAAAGAGTGGGGAAGAGAGAGAGAAAGAGAGAAACAATTTTATTTACTTTTTCATGTGGCTTTCATTTGCTGTGTACATGGTTGCTCGGATTTGAACCTGTGTCCTCCCACATACTAGGCAGGTGCCTTAACTGCTGAGCCACCTCTCCAGTCCCTTTACATATGATTTTAAAGCCAGGTATCAGCATTTTAAGATCACAGATGATTTGGTATTTATTAAAAAAAAAAACCCATGTGATTTGTATAAAGGAATGGAAGTAACTCCCATTGGAATTTAGCTATCCATTATCTTTATTGGTTTCTGTGTCTATACAACTAGTTGCATTTAGCACACACTATAACTAACTCCCTTCTTCCAAAGAAAGTTTCTCATAAGAGACTTTAAGGTTTGCTGGGCACATTTTTTTTTTTTTTTTTTTTTTAAAGAGAGAGGGACAGTGAGAGAGACAGAGAAAGAGAGAAACAGCTTTATTCAGTTTTTCACATGGCCTTCGTTGCTCCAACACTTAGTTGTGTACGTGGTGCTGGGGTTTGAACCCGGGTCCTCGTGCTTGCCAGGCAAGCGCTGAAACCGCTGAGCTACCGCTCCAGCCCCGCTGGGCACATTTATAGTAAAGAGTGTGTTATCCTCTTTCCCTTTTATGTCCAAACTAATCCACAATTAGATTGGTTTGAAATATATATGTAAAAATACTATGCAATTTGCTATTTTATTTTGAGGGAAAATATTCAAAGTATTAAAAGATACTTGATCTTGTACTTTATGTTATTTTGTCCTTCTTTAAAAATCTTTTACAAAAGTATAAACGTTTCTTATTTTAATAAAAAAGAAATAGTTTTGTGCGCTGAAAAGGAATAGTTTGGAGGTTGGAGTGGTGGCTCAGCAGTTACAGCACTTGCCTGGCAGTGCAAGGATGCAAGTTGGAACCCCAGCACCATGTACACAATAAATGTCAGAGCAACAAAAGCCATATGAAAAACTAAAAAAAAACCTGATTCTTTCTCTCTCACTGTCCCTATCTCTCTCTCTTAAAAAAAAAGAGCATGGTTTGAAAATTTCTACAACATGAGGTCCTTACAGGTTTAACATGTATGTTTTGAATCCTGTTATTTACTAATGCTACTCTTTGGAATAGACAAAAATCGGGCCTTGCAGGCTGCAGAGCGTTTGCAAGCCAAGCTACGAGAACGTGGGGATGTAGCAAATGAAGACAAACTCTGCCTTCTGAAGTCAGTTCTGCAGAGTCCTCTATTCAGTCAGATTCTGAACCTTCAGACTTCTGTACAGCAGCTGAAAGACCAGGTAGGACATCCTTGAGGTGTTCATGGGGTGGCATAGATCTTCTGAAAGGCTTGTTTTTTTCTGAAGGCTGATTTTTAGATGTGTTAATGAATAGTTAATGAAGTCATTTAAACCTCCAAACAAGACGTTCAAATTCACCAGGACGTTTTTCTTCATAGTTATTTTTGCAGTGGTTGTTGCTGTATTCTGTAGATGATATGACATTGTGTTGAAAGCTGTGTGGATGCTGAAGAATAAGTTCCTATAGGAGGAGGGGATGATAAAATATGTTTGGGGTGGATGGCTGTAGACTTGGTTTCCATCATCACTAAGGCACATTGTTCATGTGATCTTGCTCATTCAGATTTAGACTTCTAGTATATTTGCAAGATTTCAGATAAGCTTGGATTTGCATGTGTAATCGTGTGTGAGGAAGGGAAATCACCTCTATTTTGACAGTAAAAGGAATAATTACATTGTCATCAGTTAGAGGAATTGCAATTCTCACTTCTTAAAAGAGTGTAAGTAGCAATTGCTTCTATGACAGCATCAGATGGTGATAAACATTAGAACTTCTAAATGTAACACTGTTTTTTTCCTATAAAAATCATGAGCATTAAAAGTTTGAGCATTTATACCAAAATTGAAGCATATTACAGTGACAAAGTGAAAACTGAAGTCAGATGTTCTTTGAACTTACTTAATTTAATCACTTTCTTAGGTTTTAAAAAATATTTTTAAAACAGTTCTTATCCGCGCAAGGATTAAAGTTAATCTAATTATGCCTTCAAATTAGTTCTCATTCTCATGTTTTTATAATTAATTTAATGGTTGTGGATGACTTGCTTGCAAATACTCTGCCTTAAAAGGTTAAAAATGAAACTTGAAGACTAATTTCAAAATTCAATGAAAGAATAGTTCTAATCATAAACTCCAAAATGGGGCTGGAGTTGTAGTTCAGTGGTAGAACCCTGAGTTCAATCCAAAAACAAAACAAAATAGAACACCAAAAAATAACTTTCCAAAATCATGCTAAATGTAAACAAACATCCAAAACAAAATAGTAGCACTAGAAAAGGAATTTGTTTAATGTCATATTAACTTCTTAATTTATGTAAGGATTTTTGTAGCTCCTCCAAAATAAACCAAGAATGATCTTCAACAGTGTTTTTCTATAGTGAATTTCTGTATAATGCTTTTAAAAGTCATGATCATGAATTTAAAAAAGTATTTTTGTTATATGTACTGTGTTTGTCCCCTTTGTGAGTCATGGAAATACTTTTAATATTGATTTTCAGAATGGATTGGCAAGCTTATGGGGAAACCAATATCTTTAATGTAAATGTAGTTATGATGTGAAAACTTATCTGTTTTTTTCTGAGTATAGAGAAGGTGAACAGATGTATTCCATTTATTATACTGTGTGAAAATATGTTTAAAATGGGAGGAAAATGCAAACACTATCAGCAAGTACACCATTAGTCCAGTGAGATTCCTGGATGTTCCCCTGCTAGCTATTCTTGTGAAAGGGAAAGGATCTTTGTGTCTCCTGTGTCTGATGAAAGGAGGGGACAAATAAGCCTGCTTGCTAAGCTTGATCTATCACTTTCAAATGGAAGGAGGCTATGGATTCTGATACTACTTGGAAATCTATTGAGCATAATCAGGGAGCCTCACGTTCTGTGAGGCATGATCTTGCTGTTTTATTAATGATATATTTAAGACTAAGTTGTGAATTCTGTAGGGATATCTTACATGTCTGTACTTTTGTCTCCTTGGTCACTTTTTGTATAGATTAGAAAACTAACAATGAAAAAGCACACCATGTTTATAACAAGGGCTTGAAGAGGTTATGAGACTTGTTTTTAAGGGTAGAGCCAGAACTAGAATTCAGTTTTCTTGGCTCCCTGGTTTCAGCATTTCCCCTTTTTAGGCTTTGTGGCCTGTGTTATGTCTTATTTTCTTTCAAGGGTAGAAACTTAATCCCTAAATGTCAAGAGTTTCATTTTGATAATTCCTCAGAGTTTTTGTGACTTTCGACTTTACTCTCCATTCTTTACTAATGCAATTCTGTTTACTTATTAGGTTTTTTTTTTGTACGAATGGAGTAAGAATGTAAAAACTGCTATTTTCTCTTTTAAAATTGAAAATATTCTAGACTTCGTCATTTTAGATTTACCAGTTGCAAATATATTAATAATTATAATTTAATAACTAATTTACCTAAGGAACATATATTTGTTTGATGCTTTTCAACCAGTGGCTACCCAGACCTGACCAATGGCTAGTTTTTATTTATTATCTTATATGTAAATTATGTTTTCATTTGTATAATTATTATGTTCACAACAGGTGCAAGTTACTATCTTTTTTATCATCACTGGAAAATTTGACCTCTCCAGTTCTTTCCCTCCATCATCCGTCCTCTTGTCTTTTAGAGAAGCAAAGGGAATAAATAATTGAAAAGCCCAAGGTATATGTACCATATGGAGAACACGATCATATTGTTGTATTAATGACAGATGCTGACATGCCATGTTGAATTAAGCCTACAATTTTTTCCCTCAGATCCTTCTCATTACTTCTATTCAATAATGTTTAATTTTTCTAATTTGCTGCTTCAGTATTAAGACCACCCTTAGAAATCAAATTATTTCCCTTTAGCAAATTAAACACTTGACAGGTGTGTAACTGAGAGGGCAAAAAAGCCATGCCCTGAAGGGATGTGCTATTTAAATATTGTCAAAAATATTAACAGGTCTGAGAATATAATTGATGCCTTGTTTAACTCTGCCACATTGTGTATTGTTCTACCCGCCAGCTAAAAGATGTGTGCTATTAAACCTGAATAATCTCTAATAGCTCCAGTTCATTTCCTACTGCACAATTCCTGTTTAAGTGAAGAGAAAAAAGAGAACTGTGACTGTGTGTCAATGATCTGTCACATGCAAATTCTCAAGTAGTGTCCTCACTGTCACCTCCTCATCACAGCTAATAACTACAGGGCTTAATGCGTATTCATGACAAAAATCCAGCTATTATAGGGGAAATAAACATTTTAGCAGTTTAATAATAGAAACGTGTCAGCCTTGTGGATGTTGGATTTGCATATTTATTCTATGAAGATTTTCCCTGTCCAGTATAGGTGATGCTGCTCTCCTGATTAATTAATTGCCTTGCCTTATGAATGGACCACAGGCACTAAAATAATCTCAACACTAAGTAATTTGCAGGAAAACGGTGAATTAAAATTATTAATTTCAGTAGAGATTTAGGACCAATACTTAGAAATCAGCATTGCTAAAATTGTTCATAAAGTGATGGCAACAGAGACCAGTTCTAAGATAGGAGAAATGATGTGGATAACTTAGGTTACAAAACTGTGTGTTTGTATGAGAAATGAGCCTCAAGGCACAGAATATTCAGGAGGTCTGTCATTGTCACTGTCACTGATCTCCAGACTTTTTGGCCTCTGACATTCTATTGTTTTGTTGTTACTTGTTTAGAAGCAGGATCCTAGCTCATTTACCTTTCCTTTCAAAATGTTTTGGCTTCTAGACATATAATTTATATATATATATATATATACAAATTAAACCAGATGTTTTCTTTGGAAATATATGATATTTCCTGAAATAAATGAAAAGATGGTAGGTGAACATAAAATCAGAGTTGGAAAATTTTCTTCAGTGTTGATTAGATTAGTTATATTCTTTTTCCCCTGCACATTTTTCTTCTTGAAATGCAGTCTTCATGGTGTAACGTTTTTGTTATGTATTTCTGTATTTGTAAGTTTTACCTGTTCAAATCCCCAAAAAGAATTTGAAACAATTCCTGCTGGTAAAACATAGTGATCAATGGAAGATTCAAAGATAAATTTTAAAAAAAGCTAAATAAAAATGTCATAGAAGTAGATATACCAAGAACCTACGGGTGCTAAAGCCAAGTATATCATTTAATTTCAGTTTCCTAGGAGCAAAGATGAACATGTAAATAACAAGGGTTTATTTTGTTCATTGTGAGACATGGTTCAGTGAACCAAGTAAGTATTTCCTTGGCAATGGGAGAGTTATTACATGGACACTTTTATGAATGGTTCACATTCATTTTTTAGTAAGCCTTTGTTGAACACCAAAAATCAGTATAATCTAAATGAATAATAAGATGGAGGTTCTCACTATCTAGAAGGGAAAATAGAACACAGGAAAAAAGGAGACAGTAAGTGGTAGAAAGAGGAAGGAATTACTGAACTTTGACTAGAACAACACTTCTTACAGCATTAAGATGGATCTTGCAAAAGGTGCAGGAATTTTATGCTGATGTGGGCAAATTATTTCAGGTATAGGGAGCAGTGTTTATAAGGGTACACAGCTCTTGTTCTCAAGTGAGGGTGATTTTTATATTCTCCCTCCCCAAGATGTATTTGGCAATGTCTGGAGTCAGTTTGGATTATTGCAGTTGGGGAGTAGTCTACTAGCAGAGAAAGGTTGGAGGTTAGGGATACTGCTAAATATCCTTCAGTGAACAGCCAACTTCCTGCAGCAGAGAATTTTTGGGTTTATAAAGTGTTGAGGTTGAGAAACCTGGTATAAAAACTATGTGAGACCTGTGTTATCAAAGCAATTGGATTATATGTGGAATATTGGTAGGAATGGAAAGTATGGGTCCAGATTGTGAAAGATTTATTGAGGTAAAAAAATTTTTTTGTGTGTGTGTGTGTGTGCACGTGTGTTTGTGTGTTGTTGTTTATTTTATTTTCTGCTGGTACTCGAGATTAATCCCAGGACATTGCATTCAAGTGATGTACCACAGAACTTCGTCCCCAGTCCTTATTTTTGTTCTTTTACATTCAACTCTCTGGGAAATTATATCATGTTTATCTTTTAATCCTTTTATTAGCTATAATGTTTTAGCAATCATTTGATTTTTTATTTGCTTCCATTTTATTATTGGTAATAAACATAACAAAATTAAGGTAAGAATTTTAACATTTTGATAAGTAACATCTTTGATTTAGAATCATAAAATTTGTGAATTGGCTGGGCATGGTGGTACATGCTTTTAACCCCAGCGACTTGGTAGGCTGAGACAGGAGGATCATAAGTTAAAGGCCAGCCTGGGCAATTTATTGAGACCCTGTCTCAAAAAAAAATTCTCTTTAAAGGAATATTTCTTTCATCTTACTAATATTGAGAATGTAGCTTGGCATTCTAATTTAGTGATGATTTTTTTTCTGCTGAAGGGCACAATAACTAATGTGCAGTTACAGGCCTGTGTCTTTTCTGATGCTCTGTCTTAAAACAGAAGTACATTTTAGAAAACCTAGAGATATAAGTAATCAGGGGCTGGAGCAGTGGCTCAGTGGTTTCAGCGCTTGCCTGGCAAGCACGAGGACCCGGGTTCGAACCCCAGCACCACGTACACAACTAAGTGTTGGAGCAACTAAGGCCATGTGAAAAACTAAATAAAGTTGTTTCTCTCTTTCTCTGTCTCTCTCACTGTCCCTCTCTCTTTAAAAAAAAAAGAAAAAGAGATATAAGTAATCAATGTGTAATTCAGGGGGTTAATTTTGAATTTCTATGGTAAATTTCTAGGGGATGATAAGTAGAACACACGGTGTTCTAAAGCATGACTGAAGAGTAGATACAGATTTATAAGATGGATAAATCAAGTTCCTGGTCAAATTATTGAGGTATATGGCTTCTAGGTAGAAGGATCAGTAGATCTGATAATTTCTTAAATTTTTTAGGTTGATGGAAAAATGAGATTTTTTATTTTAATAAAGAGAGTGAGAGGAGTGAGAGAGAAAGAAGCAATTTTATTTATTTTTTTTAATCTGGCTTTTATTTCTCTAACACTTAGTTGTGTATGTGGTGCTGGGGTTTGAACCTGGTCCTTACACATGCCTGGTAAGGGCTGTAACCACTGAGCAACCACTCCAGCCCCAAAGATGAAATTTTGGTAACTGAACATTTCATTTTGTTGCTGTTTTGACTTTGGTAATATGCAAGATACTATTCTGTGTGATTCATGTCTTAAACAGCAGAAATGCTCATATACCCCAGCTTTATTTTATTACTTAATAAATGACAAAAACATGGACCTGTGTCTGTTGTTTCTAACTTGAAACTGAGATGAAGATGATTCATCTGTAGGCTTGCCATCCGTAAAGGGGAAATGACTACTCTCCTCCAAGAATGTTAAATTATGACTTGGTGCTGGTGAGAGGAGGGAGGACACAAAGAAAATATAGTTTGATCCTATTAGCAGAAATGGAATATGGAATAGTTTTTTTTGTTTGTTTGTTTGTTTGTTTGTTTGTTTTAGCGAATGTTGCTTGTGAAAAGGCAAAAAGATCTGTCTTCCTTCTGAAATAGTTTTATGAGAAAGCATTGCAGTTGCCCTAAAGGAAATTACGTGTTGTATTTTTTTAGTCTCTAATGGATGTTATCTAGGAGAAGAGAAGACTGAGTGATTGTTATGTTTTTACATTTACAATAAAGTTTATTTACTGTAGGAATTTCAAATACTTTATTTTTGGTACAATAACAGCTTTTAATTGTTTGTTCCTTTAACTAAAAGTTTGTAAATATAGAGCCATAGAATGGACTAAAATTCTGTTTTTTTTCTGGGCAAGAAAGACACTGTTCAAGTTTTTTATACAGTGCTGGATTAAAATGCAACACCATCTTGCTACTGGGTATGCATGTGTGTCTGAAACAACAAATGGTGTTAATTGTATGGTATTTTTTGTGACAAAGTTAAATGGTCTTTGGGAGAAGATGGAAAAAATGTGCGTTTACTGAGTATAGCCTAAATGAGTTTTTGAATCCAAGAATTTAAGAACAATTGAGATTGTTTGACATTTGCAGCTACAGTCACAGCAATAAAAAGCTCTTGTGAATTATGGACTTTGTCTCATTTACCTCGTCCATCAGTTGTTATGAGGTGCATTTTATCCCCATTTTGTCCAGTGAGAAACTTGGGGCTTAGAGAGGTTGTGTAACTTAAGTGGGTCCACACAATTATTCACAGGTGAACTTAGGAAAAGAATTCAGGTCTGTCTGACTCTAAGCCGGTGCTTTTTTAACTTTTAAATTGCACCATTTCTGAACTCTGTTGTCTGTGTAAAGGAACAAAAAGGTGAAAACAAAAACAAACAGTTAATGGCATTTCCTAAAGAGAAATGCATTTAAAATAAAGGTCTTATTATCTCAAATTCATTCAGATCTTCCATTTCCCTTCAATTCTTCTCCCAAATTTTAATTAGAATCTTCTTAGTATAAACCATAACTTTCACTCTGATTTTATTTATAATTATGCTAGATTTTAAAGGTAAAGGAAATGAACTGGGAAAGATGATAATGGAATGGAGAGGCAATGTTGCAAAATGACATGAATCTTTGCTTTTTCACTTCCATATGGGTTGCATTTGTCTGTAGCTTTTATTTTTCCTCTAACCAAATTATGAGATGTGAGTCAGTTTTATTTGTCTTCTGGAAATGTGGGACTGCTAGGAAAAACAGTGCAAAAATCCTAACATACAGCTTGACTAAATTTTCAATTTCTATGTTGTTTTCTGTCATGGCATTTTAAATTGATTGATTTACTTAATTTTGATATTTTCTTTGCCTTGATGTAGAAAATTTTAGCATACATTGGTAAGAATATTATATTTGGTCAAGCTACATTCCTTCATTTTTTTTTTCTTTGGAAGTATGGCTAAGAAAACACAGTCATTGAGATTTAAATAAAGAGAAGATATTCTGCAAATATGCATAAACACACATGCCTAGACCGCGGTGTATGGGCTTGCTCCACTTGCCGTTTGTTAGCAAGCATAAAAAGGAACTTTAGAATTTCGTTTTTCTTTTTTTTCATATTTAAATTTTTGTTCAAAGTCCATTTTGGGGGTAAGATTGATGCAGTGTTCGTCTTTGAATATCTTGTACCTTCATGATGCTCTAGTCAAGCTCAAAAATAGTTGTTTAATTAAAGAATATGAGTATTCTTAAGTAGTAAAACTGTACATTGACTATTTTTCATTCCTTGACATAGAGCTAATTTTTAACAAAAATAACTGCATGGCTGAAGTTTCTTTGGGAACCCTCAGGTTTTCTCTTAGTAACTATTGAAAAGGTGCATTGTTCATCATCTCTACCACAATTAAACCATAATTAACATGTGTTAAATTCTTACTGTGCTTCAGGAATTCTTCTATCTATATGTGTATGTTTATCATTACAAGGATGCTGTAAAGAAGGTAACATGATTTTCATCGGTAGGGATATGGAGGCACAAAGAGATTAGGTGGTGAGGCTAGTAATTGAACCCAGGCAGGCTGACTCCAGGGTCCAGGTCTTAATTATATAGCTCTATTATCTTCTTAAACAGTGCAATGAATGAAATGTGAGGGTTTCTTAGTGATGCAAGGACCTCTTGTGATCATCTGATCTCAGATTGTAGCAATATGGTGTAGTGGTATTTGGAGACAGACACAACCCAGATTTGTAGTGTGTGTGTGTGTGTGTGTATGCGTGCGCGCGCACGTGTGTGTGGGTGAGCACGTGCACACACACATTCCTCACTGAGCCTCTTTTTCTTTAGTTGTAAAATGGGAAGTAAGTACAATGGATTTTGAAATGTCTAAAGTGTAGGCCAAATGGTTTAGTGGTGCTCAGTCAATGCTAATCTTTCTTACTGCTTTCCCTTCTTATTGAAATTTAATATTTTAAAGCAACAGTTCTCAAACACTTTGATCTCATGACCAGTTTATATTCATAAAAAATTATTATTAAGGATTTCAATATTATTTATATTTTTTCTACCAATAATTACCATGGAAGAAATTAAAATTGAGAAATGTCTTAAATATTTTTAATTCACTCAAAAATAATCATATAAATCCATTTTACATTAAAAGATTAATGAGAGGAATGGCATACTCTATTCTATTTGCACATCCCTTTAATGTAAGGCTTAATGGAAGAAAACTGGATCCTCCAGTGTGCTTCTGTGTTTAGTCTGTTTGGATTTGTGGTTTCAGTTACTGCCTATCTGACCTTGCATAGATGTGTAAGCTGGAAAGAGAGGAGAATAGGTTTTTTAGATAATTGATAACCCTCTTTGATAGTGCACCGAAACTGCCATGTAGCAGGGCACTGTGGTCCATGCCTATAGTCTCAGCTACTTATGAGGTTTGAGGCAGGAATATCACTTGAGACCATGAATTTGAACCCAGCGTATGCAACATAGACCCTGTTAAAAAACAAACAACAACAACAACAACAACAAAAGCAACACTTGAGAGGTTCTTTCCTTTTTCTTTTTTGTTTGATGGTGGAGATTGAAACCAGAGGTGGTCCACTACTGAGCTATGTTCCTAGCCTCCCCTCACCTCTTTGTTTTTTTGAGACACGGTCTCACTAAATTGCTGAGCCTAGTCTCAAACCTGTGATTTTCCTGCATTTGTATCCCTAGTTACGAGGATTACAGGTATGTGCCACCTCACCAAGATTTGGGTGAATTCTTAAAGGCTGGCTAGAATATGGAATCTGAAACAAAATCTATGAATGTACCATACTGTATAAAATCTGTTTGTTTTCCTCTTTGATTTCTTTTCACCTCAATTATTGTTTTGATCATTTGGTAAATTTGACAAATAGGGAATATATTTCATTACATAATATGAAAAATACACTTGCTCATATCACTTCAGATCTTATCAACAATGCCTTTAAGATATGGAAAGGTGTCAGGTTCAGGGTGGCAGAAACAAGAGTTCTAAAATTCTGATTTTCACTTGAAAGTTCTAGTTTTATTTTTGGCAACAATTAGTATTAGCTGTTTTCCTTGAAGTGACAGGGTTGCTTTGTTTATATGCCTTGCAAATGTGCATAATCATAGTTTGATTTTGAGTCATTTTTAGATATGCATGAAAAAAGTGGATAGTTCAGCTTGCAACTCAAAAATAGTAATTTTTTTCAAGACAACTTATATTTTCTTACCATTTTGAAACACAACATATTAAAAACACAGATTCAAAGTTCAAGATCTAATAAAATTAATAATTTTTTACTCATCATTAAGCATTTTTCAATGTGATTTAAAGGGAGGGCAAATAGACTGTTGCTCTTGATGGGAAAAGCTAGAGGTTTTGCGATCATTTTTTTTTCAACCTAGCACAGACACTTCCCTCCCTGTGTCTAGTAACAGGAAATAAGAATAATGTCAGAAAAGAGCCAACAAATTTGAAAAAGATCCCATCATTTTTGAAATTAGAATCTCAGTGGAAGCTGAGGGGTTAGGTTTTCAAATCTTGTTATGTTTTACTTTGTTGTACAACCTAACTTTTTTTTAAATGGCAAAGTTTCTGTCATAACAGTAATGAAAGTAATTTGAAACAAAACTTTTTTTAACTTCCATCTACTTTCCAGTCATTACCCAAGTGTTCACATATATTTTATGAAATTGGGGGAGTCTGAATCTTTTCACTTAAGAGTTAAATCCAGATAAGAAGTAATGCTTTATAATCTAATATCTTTTTTTAGAATTATAAAGGGAAAGGGAAGGGAGGGATAAGGGAGGGTAATTGGGGGGGGCACTCCTGGAGATAATTGCAATATCCAGAATATTTACACATTTTATACACATTTTATATTATTTTGTTAAAATCGTGTAAGGTTGTTCAAAAAATAATAAAATAAAATAAAATAAAATATATGTTGTCTTACTTTAATATATTTTTAAAAAATTGGAGATAATTTATTATGTGTCCCTAATAAACAGAATTTTCATTCAAAAAAAAAAGAGTATTTCTAAAAATTTTAGTTTCATTTAGGCCTTATTTATTTTTTAAGAGAGGGGGACAGTGACAGAGAGAACCAACCCTATGTAGTTTTTCATGTGGCTTTCGTTGCTCAGACACCTCGTTGCGTATGTGATGCTGAGGTTCGAATCCTCATGCATACTCGTGCATGCTAGGCAAGCACTGGAACAGCTGAGCCACCGCTCCAGCCCCTATTTAGGCTTTCTTTAAAAAATTAATGTATAAAATACAACACTGAGTATTCCAATGTTGCCTGAACACACATTTAGTGCAGTTTGCTTGGTGGATTGATTTTAATAAGGGTCCTTTATTTTGTAGTTTCAGGAATGAATAACATTTTTGTAAATACAATTTTCAGAGAAAACTGAAATATTATAAAATAACATACCGTGTTAAGTGATCATTCACTTAAATTGACAACATTGTATAAAACACACAAAACAGTTTTGTACCTGATCTTGTTATTTAATATACTTTAACAATCAGCATTGCTTTAGGGAGATTAGCAATCATCCATATATAATTTCCTAAATATCAAGAAGGAAAATTCAAGAATCCTACATACCTTTAATTCATTTCCTTCTTTAGGTTTTAAGTATTCTTTGCTTCTATCTTTATATTCATAGCTGGTAATTTACCCTTTTTAGCGCAGGGGAAATTTAAGATAAATACACCATTGAAACTTTGCACATGTACCTAAATAGTGGGCAGGTGCAGAGACTATGTTTTGATCACTCAGAATGACTCCTATAACATTCTTAGGTTAAGAAATTTTTTTCTAAATTGAATACTGTTATCTTTTAAAGTTATCAAACACTGATAGTCAAAGACTACTTTAAGAATACCTATAAATTATGAGTTCTAGACTACTATCTAGTTACTATTCAAGAATTCAGTTATGAAAAGAAAGATATCCTATCTCAGTAATTGAATGAACTAAAGCCTTTTGTAATAATTTTATAGGATAGTTAACATAGTGACTATAGAAAGCATATTTTCACCTGAGTTACTGTCCTCATCTAGAGCCCAATGTCTTAGACATTTTAGATGCTCAATTAGTATTTGAATGAATGGAAGGTTGGAAAATACAAAATTATGCTTATTATATGTGAGAATGTTGTTTTTCTTTCTTATAACTTACTACTCTATTTTGTATGTCATTTAATTCAGGAACTACAAGCCACTTTATGTCCAAAATAGTCTCATCACATTAAGCTAATCCCCTTTGAACATACAACTCAATTTCTTTAATTAGCTTTAAAAAGAAGGATCATTAAATCAGAGTGCCACCATCAATTATTGTGCAAGGGTTTGCCTGTTCAATAATGCATCAGAGCTGTGCTCTAATCAGTATTTCACTGAAAGATTTATGGAAAATGAGGTCTCCCAAGGTTCCAAACTTGAAATGGAATCCTATTATGTATAAAAAAATTTTCCTGTGATTGCTATCATTTTAGGTGCTGTCTTTCATTGAATACACTCAGCATCGTCTCCATCTTTGGATTTCATGTTTGGGATCAGTTCCAGAGAGTGTTTTACAGCATTTTTTTAAATTCACAAGAAAATAAGCACATTTATTGCTCTGCAAGAAGAAAAGACAAGGTGCAGACTGAAAAAAAAAAAACCGAAAAAACAAAATAGTCTGCATTTCTAAGAGGTGCACCTGTTATGGAAAAATTCCCCAGAGAATGCCTTATTTATTTGTCATTAAGGGGCAATAAACATAAACTTTAGCAATATATGTTTATAAATTGGCTTAAAATCAACTAAAACTAGGGTTCCAAAACCAATGGTAATTTTTTCTTGCTAACTCAACTGAAGATTATATATAATTTAGCTCTTAAATGATAAAAGTATAATACCATCAAATATACATAAGCATTTGGGCTGTTTTGTTCCTATTGATATACTATACATTTATAATAAGTCATAGTAACAGGACCACAAAATAGATTTTGATAATCTAAAAAAAAAATCTTTAGGAAATTAAGTTTGAGCCTAAGCAATCATTTTTGTAGACAGCTATACAAGAATTCTGAAAAGATTGATGGTAACCATTAAAATAGGGCTAATAATATTAACTTTGTTTTCAGTTAAGAATCCAGAAGGTATAGATGAAATATAAGAAGTTGTTATTTCAGTATTTCATACCAGTTTTAGTTAAGCAAATCCACATTTTTGAAAATATTCAGTTGAGTTAAAGTTAAGTGCATCATATTTTATATGGTCAAAATATTTAAAACATTGATCTTGAAGTATTTTTGGAATGAAATTATTTTACGTGATAGTTTTATTACTAAAATGACAAAAATTATTCATAATTTTGAAATCTTATAATTACTATGTCAGCCTCATACTATGGCAGGTCAAAATAGTGCAAACATACCAATTGTGATTTTTTTCTTATAATTTGGTGTGTAGTTGAAGGACTAGAAGCTTTAAAAATTAATTTTTTGAAGAAGAAAAATATCAATGTGCTACAGAAGTTACAACATATTTGCTGGAGGTGTGTCTTGAGTGATCGCTAAAGGATTCATTCTGGAAAAGGGAATTAGCCAGCTGGAAATGGGAGTTAGCCAATTGATATGTTCATAATTCATATCAATTATGTGTAGAGTATTTTTCCTCACATTAATACACCAAGTTTCCGTTTCACATATACAGTTCCTGTATTCTTCATTTAACAGTGAATGCTTGGTCTTTGAATTTTTTTTTTTTTTTTTAAAGAGAGAGGGACTGTGAGAGAGAGAGAAAGAATCAATTTTATTTAGTTTTTCACATAGCCTTTGTTGTTTGGAGACTTCCTTGCATATG
>PVKS010012588.1:0-53287 GCA_004027875.1 Aplodontia rufa
AGTATGCTGATTATAGCTCTTTGGGGGAAATATCCAGGACTGGGATAAACAGGTCGTAAGGTGGTTCCAACCCCAGTTTGCTGAGGAGTCTCCACGCTGCTTTCCAGAGTGGCTGTATAAGTTTGTAGTCCCACCAACAGTGTGACAGTGTTCCTTTCTGTCCATAAGCCCTCTAGCATCTGTTAATATTTGTATTCTTCATTTTTGCCACTCTGACTGGAGTGAGGTGGAATCTTAGTGAAGTTATGATTTGTATTTCTCTGACTGTTAGTGAAGTACAACATTTTCTAATGTATTTGTTGGCTTTTTGGACTTTATCCATTGAGAAAGTTCTGTTTAGCTCCCTAGCCCCATTTATTGATTGGATTATTTGTGGGTCTAGGGTTCAGTTGCTTGAGTTCCTTTGTTCTGGATATTAGTCCCCTGACACAGGCATAGCAGGAGATGATGTGCTCCCATTCCGTACATTCTTTCTTGACACTCCTGACTACTTCGTTAGCTGTGCAGACTTTTCGGCTTGAGGCTCATCTTTAATTCTTATCATTTGTTAGTATATACATGACAGTAGAATCCATTTTGACATTATCGTGAAAGCATGGAATATAACTAGTTCTGATACACACAATGCAGTGTTACTCTTAGGCTCTTTAAGATGCATGACATCATAAGTCTCCATTTTGTTATCCGTTTATCTGACCGTTCCTATAGCTATAAGGCACAGGCCAGTAAATACAGGAAGATGATGATGGAGGGAAAAGGAGAGGTTTAAAAGGGAGAAAGAGATTTAAAAAAAATTTTTTTTTAAAGAGAGAGGGACAGTGAGAGAGACAGAGAAAGAGAGAAACAACTTTATTTAGTTTTTCACATGGTCTTGGTTGCTCCAACACTCAGTTGTGTACGTGGCGCTGGGGTTTGAACCCAGGTCCTCGTGCTTGCCAGGCAAGCGCCGAAACCGCTGAGCCACCGCTCCAGTCCCGAGATTTTTAAAATTTTGATACACAGCTGACCATCACTGAATTCAAGGATTATTTTCTGCAGAGTACACACACAGATACACACACACACACACACACACACACATACACATACACATACACAAAAGAAAGAAAAAAGAGAGGATCAGATTTGGCCCCTAAATGTACGTCAGACTGCTTGTATTTATGCTGTAGCACACAGTAGTAGTTATACCTTTCTAATGGACTTCATTATTATGTAGGGGGTGAATGAAATGCTCAGAAATTCATGAAAAACATAAGCTTTTTTTCCCCCCTAAGGGAAACTAGGCACTGCCTGATTATCTGATTCCATGGGGTCTCTGGGCTTGTCATCGTCTTTGAGCTATTCTGTAAGTCTGTAAGCTGCAGAATACTGCTAATAATGCAAGTGATTCCTGTCCATAGAAATGCAAATGCGCCCAGTGGAGATCGGGTTGATTGCTATTGCCCTATGGGTATGGCCTGCATTTTCATAAACGGAGCAAACTCCCTTCAGCAATCCTGATTGTCCATTGCTCTTTGCGTTCTACTACCAACTACTTATAACAACTTACTGTTCCTTGTTTATTAAGCAAAATATTTGACATATATTCACCTTGTATTTGTAGATTTATGGCTATATTCTCTTCCAAAAGTTTTAACATAACCAATGTTTTGGGACTGGAAGATAATACTCCCCAAATCAAGCTCAGCATCTTCTCTTTAATGATTCAAAGTTTTGGCAATTGCAGGTTGCCATTTTTTTTTTTTTTTTGATTCCAGGGATTGAGCCCAGGGATGTTTAAGCACTGAACCACATCCCTAGCCATTTTTAAATTTTTTAACGTTTTGAGCCAGGGTCTTACTAGGTGGCTTAGGTCTTCATTAAATTGCTGAGGCTGGCTTTGAACTTGTGATCCTTCTGCTTCAGCCTCCAGAGTTGCTGGGATTATGGGAATGCACCATTGTACCCAGCAACAGATTGCTGTTTCTAATGGCAGTAGTTGGTGCTAGCAGAAAAACAGAGCTTATTGGGGTGGGTGGGGAGGAGTGTGTTTGACCTGTGTTCCATAGGCCTCATCCATATTTGAGTTTGCAAACACTACTTTTGACACACAGTCATGATACCCTTGCATCAAAACAGTGTTTAGTTTTAAGTAAATTCTGTGGTTTTAGGTACGCAGAACCACATGCTTACCCTGGAGATCTCACGACACGTCAATCACCGCCACGCTTCTTGTTTTACTTAATGTGCGCATGTGTCTCCACTCCCAATTCTCTCCTCACCATGGGCACCACCGCTAGTGTGTTTAAACAGATTCCTTCCTATCCATATTTTAGAGATTTACGCAGATACATTCTTCCTTGGAAACATGTGCCTAGATTTATGGATTCTTGAAAATGTAGAGTGCTATTCTGTGTATTAAGTTGCATGAATGATGCTGTAACAAAAGTCTCATTCTATTTTGCACACAGCTTTGTTCCTAAGATTCACACGGCCACGTGTGGAGTTCATTACTTATACTACAGGGCAACTTTCCATTATAGGTCTGTATCTCCTCACTCCTGCCCCTAGCAATGCTGTGAAGCCATCTCCAAGTCTCTGCCACCACACACTGTGGGGGTCACCATCCTAGCACAGCGGTGCTGTGGATCAGAGAGATGCACCTGGTTTTCTGTGTCTAATGGACTTGGCACTGCCAGGCAGATGGCCCCTAGATAGAGATGATTGTCCCACCAGCACCACATGAGTGTCAACACCCACAACCGTCAAACTGTTAAGAATTTATAGATTGAGCAATAGTATCTTTTTTCAATTTTTTTAATTTTTAATTTTTTGTTTTTCGAGAGAGGGACAATGAAAGAGAGAGAGAGAAAGAGAGAATCAACTTTACTTAGTTTTTATGTGACTTTCATTGCCCTGACACTTCATTGTGTACGTGGTGTTGGGGTTCAAACCCTGAATCCTTGTGCATGCCAGGCAAGCACCACAACCACCGAGCCCTTCTTTTTTCCTATTTTAATTTGCATTTTCCTCATGATTTTGTTTCATCTTGAAGGTGCCCTTGATCTTAAGAGAATAGTAGCCTTAGAAGAGAGCTAATAAATGAAGAAATATAAAAGGATTATATTTAATGAATTACTTTCTTTCAACTTCATAAGAAAATAAAGCATCAATGGAGCAAGCATTTTAGGATCAGATTCTAGGAGACGTGGGCTGTTTAATGCATTAACTGAAAACCAATTAAAATAGCCATACGTACTCTAAAGAGACAAGCAAATTTATCAAATATTTAAACTTTCTACAAGGGATGATCGAAACTTAGCTGTGGTTCCACCGCTCACATATTGAATAGGATAATAAGTCTTACGCACATTTTATGCAGGGCTAACTGCCCAACTGGAGTAGGAGTGTCAAAACACTCTTAGGGGCCCACTGACACATTTTAATTTTTTTGAATTTAATTTAGAAGAATTTTTAGGTTGGGGAAACTATTTTAATATATAACTTTTAATTTTTTCATGCAGGGAGAGCTCTATTAAGGCAAACTTGGCTATTCACAGATAATATAATCATACAACATACATGATTATATTATACAGTAATTTTAATTGTGCTATATAATTAAGCATATATTCATTATGTTAATAATACACAACATACTGATATATGCTACATTAACATTATATAACATATGATACATTAAATAAGTAGTAATATAAACGTTCTATTATTAGGGAATAATGTAGCTGTGGTTTTTAGTGCCATGAACTATTAGTAATATGAATGACTATATAGATATGCAGTTTTGCATATTTGCTTTCATGACCTAAGTATTATCTGGAAAGCAACAGTGGCACTGTACTCTTTTTTATGGATTCAGGAGATCTAGTGCATGACCAGGAGTCACACCCTAGCCAACACTTCCAGGGATGTTGTTCAAGCAAGCGGGGGATTGCAGTCCTTGAAGGATTTGCTGACCTTGGAAGTCCTCACTCTGGAAGCCACACACCTGTTTCTCTGATGGATAGAGGCTCTTAGCTCACGTGTGACATGGAATTGCACAACATAAACACTATCCTGAACATGCTAAAATAACAGATTTTCACCTTGAAACCTGGAAGAAAGAATGCGGATAACACTCCCTTTGGTCTTTCCTTCTTGGACCATTTTTACAAACTAAAAGCACATCGGAGTCGTGGTCCGTGTGAGAATAAGATGATCTGTAAAGCACAGATGGCCTGTGTGCGCTTGCACAATGAAGCACCAAGTGGCCACTCTGAGCAGTTCTGCACCCCTTCTGCTGTAATCTGGGAAGCAGCGGAGCAGGAGCAAAGTCTTGTTGCTTTCTCTTCAGCTGCCACTTCTTTCCCTCTGCTCTCCTTTGCTACTGTACAAAGCTCAAACTGCTGGCATTCTGAATCAGTTCCTGCTGGGCCCCTGCATGCCGCCCTTCCCTGGGCTCCTGTCTTACACAGACCTCCTGAGTGTGCACTGGGCACACTCCCAACCCCACTCCCCGCCATCAACCTTCTGCTGCCTCTGCGTGGACGTTCCCGCCACGATGAGCAGACTGTTTCCTATTTTTGCCACGAAAAAAATCCTACTCTGAAGACACTTTTAGAGTTAGGTCAAAAGTACATTTCAGTACATACACAAAGCATCTTCATAAAGAATCAATTTACCCCCTTCCCATAGCAAGTGATAATCAGATTATTCTTTTCTGTTAGAAGATCCCTGCTCCATTGATTCTCAAATTCCAGTGCAGATGAATATAATTTGGGGATCGGATTACAGCACAGATTCCTGGACCCCACTCTAGACCAGGGATTTTAACAAGCTTCCTGGATGATTCCAATGATGTAGACAATGATGTAGAAGAAACTATCTTGCCCCTTTTCCTCCTGCCTGCCTGTCAGCTTAACCTGTGTCTTTCCATGGAACTTTCCCATCATGTGCTTGGCCCCTTAATAGTGATGGACCTAGGTTTTATCTCATTTCACTGCACACAATGGTTTTGAGTGATCCTGTCTACTTGTATGACTTCAGTTCCCTCTCATATCATAGTCAATCAAAAAAAATCTACATCTCCAACCCCTTCACAGATCATCACACCCACATACCTAATTCATGTGTGGGCTGCATCCACATGGGTCTTCCACAAATTCAAATGAACCAGAGACTGGCGTATCACATTCTCCTCTAAATGTACTCCTGTGTTCTCTAACTCAGTTGGAGTGGCCACACTGGAAACATCCTTATCTTCCTGCTTTCCAATCATTCCTTATCTGTCACTGAGTTCTGCTTACACCTCCTGTTATGGCTCAGATATGAGAGGTCCCCGGAAATTCATGTGTGAGGTGATGTCAGAAATTTCAGAGGTGAAATGATTGGATTACGAAAGTCTTGACCTAATCAGTGCATTGGTCTACTGGTGTAAATAACTGGGTGGTACCTGTGGGCAGGTAGGGTGTGACTGGAAGAGGTGAGTCTTTGGGGCCTGCCTTTGGGGATGCGTATTATATGCTCGGTGAGCGCAGAAGCCTCTCTGCTTCCTGCGGGGCATGTCCTGAGATGCTTTCTCCGAAACCCCCTTTCATGTGATGTTCTGCCTTACCTAGGGCCCGAGAAGCTGTCAGCCATCTGTAGACTGGGACTTCTGAAACTCTGAGCCCCTAAGAAACTTTTCCTTCTCTAATGGTTTTTTCCATCTTTATTGGTTCTTTTATATATATACATGGCATTAAAATGTACCATGACATAATCATACACAAACAGAGTACAACTTTTTCAAATTCCATCCTATTTCTCCTTCCCCTCCCTCTATCCCCCTGTTCTTTCTAGATATGCATAGACATAGAATAGTCAATGATATAATTACAGAAGCATGAGGTACAGCTTGTTTGAATTCCATCCCCAGTGACCCCCCCACCCACCGTTCTCTTATCTCTACTGGTTGTATTATTTACTCGTAGTTTTTTTTTTAATTTAGTGACTTGTTGATGAACATGTTGTCGAGATTCACTGTGATCGTCCATATATGAACATTGGAAAGTTGAGTCTGATTCACTCCACAAACTTCAATGGTCGGGTCTTTCATTCATAGTGGTCACAAAGCTGAATCAAACACCACCTAAATATTCTTTCTCCACCCTCTCCATCTCTGATATCTGCCCTCATGTCTGTCACTCTAATCTCTCTCATCACAAGCTTTAGAACTGGATTTACGGTCTCTCTCCTTCCATCTTTCTCCTACCCGTCTATAACCCTGAGAACCAGAGGCCAGAGCTATCACTAAGGCCAATGCTACTGCCATCTCCAAGTCCTCTGCACAGGGCCATGCCCACCGTTAGAAAGGCAGACATGGCGCCCCAGCCCCTCCTGACCACTGGTCTCTTCTCATCTTCCACTTTCCCCCATCACAAAATTCAAATTCTTCATTTTCCTAGGTACCACATTCTACTTGGTTCTTGGCTATTTCTTTTCCTGGAAAGCCAGTCCCTCCTCATTTTAACAAATTAACATTTGTTCAGGGTTAAAGATTATTCAGGTATAGAACCTTCTAGAAAGCAGTCTTTGCATTCCAGTTCTTACAAGTCATTTATATTCCTCAATCACACATTTGCTCTTCCATCTTCCCTTATAGTGGAGTTTGGATATGAGGTAGCCCCCGCAATTATTAATTATTATTAATTCAGGGACATTCAGAGGTGAGCTGATTGGACCTGAGAGCTGTAACCGAATCAGCCCAACCTAGTGTGAGTGCACAGACTGGGTGGTGACTACAGCCAGGTGGAGGTGTGATGGAGGAGGTGGGTCACAAGGGCTGTGTCCTGGACGGGAGCCTCTTCCCTGCAGCCTTCTCCCCTTCCTCTCTGCTTCCCAGCCACCATGAGCTGAGCAGCTTTCTTCTGCCATGTGTTTCTGCCATGACGTGCTTGCACCCTAGCCCAGAGCAATGGAGTCTCAGCAGACCAGGGGCGGAGGCCTCTGGATCCATGACAAAATAATGCTTTCTTCTAAGTTGTTCTTGTCGGGTATTTTGGTCACTGCAACACAAACCTGACACTTCTTCCTTCCACAAACGGTAAAGGGGTGATTTCTATTCAGAGGCACCATAAACACCTCTAGAGGCTCAGTGGAGAATATAATGGAGTGGCCCTTTCTTGCTGACACAAAAGAGAGAAGGACAGTGAGAAAGAGAGAAAAGAGAGAGAGAGAGAGAGAGAATCAATTTTTATTGAGTTTTTCACGTGGCTTTCGTTACTCTGACACTTAGTTGTGTAGTGGGTGCTGGGGTTTGAATCATGTACTTGCACATGCCAGGCAAGTGCCGTAACCACCAAGCCACTGTTCCAGCCCCTGAAAGGACTTTCTATGACACAGTGATATGTGGTTTACATCTGCTCACTCAGGTGGGCTGTGGTTCCTGTGCCCATTGTCCTTTAATCAGCTTCCTATTTTTACTTTTAGAATAGGCCCTTATTATCGTGCACTGAAGTATACATTATTCACCAAGAGTAATGATCAGGACTATGGCTAACACTCTGAAAATTTATATTTGAGTTGAATCTTGATACTGTTCTTTTAGAAAATTATTTTCAATAAAATGACCTAATAAATAAATGTTCTGATCACTTCTGTGGAGGCCGGGAACACCTTCATCTGAACGCCTTCAGAATCTTGGAAGAACTACTGTGACTACAGAAATCTACCTTTGAAAGGAATGATTCACTTCCTTTACCATGTAGTTCAACACACTCGTGGAGTTAAATTTTTCTTGCAGAAAATAAAGCATTTAATTATAATTTACAAGATATCTATAGTCACTATCTGCTATTGTAGTTTGCAGAATGCAGTAGCTTATCAGAGACACCAACATACATCTCCGACGGAAGGAAAAGGCCAAGCAGCAGCTATAAAATGTGGTGGCTTATCAGAAATGCCCATGTAGGCCTTGGAGGGAGAGAAAGGCCAAGCGTCAGCTGTATTTGGGTGTGGGTGTCTCCCCGGGACAATGGGAAAGCTGGTACTTTCACATGGATTCATTTAGAAGCATGGGGAAGGTTGTGAAGTCAGCACACACAGGGTTATCAGAAACACCAGATGCTGCTCCCTGCGAGAGGGTTAAGTCTGTGAAAAAATTCTTTGCTGAATTAGACATCTATAACATGAGATTTCAGGAAAGCAGTATTGGGTTGCTTTTAGATTTAATTTTTTTAAATTGCAAGGGTGTTCCTTAACATCTAAGCACAACAGAGCATGTTACAGGTGCCCACATTCCACTCCAAGGAGATGGCAGAGCCTACACCGTGACAGTGGATATGATGTGAACACAATGCTGGGTTTTCGGCAGGGGTGGATACAAGGGTTCTCCAGATACTGAGAGTGATTGTAGCAGATGTTAGCACAAAGGAAAGAGCAAATGAGATGTGAATTACAGTGTGACGAGGCTTGCGTGGATCTCATCTGTTCAGCCATCTGAATGGTACACTCCAGGTATTAAATGAGCCAGGCTCTATTGAGCACAGTTTCCTGAATAGCACAGGAAGAGGGCTTAGCGAACGATGCCCACTTGCATGTGCTGCATCCTCTCACCTCTTCAGCCAGCCGTAGCTCACTTGGCTTTCCTCTGCAAGTCTTTTAAAGTAATGCTTTGGATGATTATGACCTTGTCCTTCCATTTTCCAGGTAATGTAACATTAAGGATTATTACATGATTAGTAATTTAATTAGCAGGTACATTAGCAGAGATTCTTTTGCAAATTAATAACTTACTTTTAATAACCATGCATACGGAAAGAATTGGCAGCTTGACATGTGTAAATTTAAGCCCTTGACTTCCTCATACCCACCCTGGAAACTCAGCTAGCCCTGACTTTGTAAAATGTCACTTGTCAGCAAACAGCTTTGGGGTTTGCAGAATGCTTTTTGTGTCTTAATGACTCCATCATATTAGTGATGCAAAGGTACAAGCCAGGATAGCTTCTTTTTTTCCACTTCCTGTCACTCTTACTGATCACTTCTGAAACCAGAGGAAACCACTTAATCTTGAATAGCGAGCAGAGAGTATAATTTAGTTTGCCAAGAATAATGGATAGTTCTGCAGTCCATTTCTCATTCCCTGGATCTGTTCCTCTCTGTTCAGAGAAAAAATTTCAGTGGTCTGGTACTATAAGTCAATTTGAAAGCTCACCCACAGATCTGCTGTCCTCTACCTACATCTGGGAAATAATTAGATAGAAAATAATACCTTAAACATGTAATATTTGTGTGGTTGCAAAGCCAACAATTCCAGGAAATTTTTCTGACTTATAGACAACGTGAGGATTTTTTAGTGTGTTCCTTAAATTAAAAGCAATTTGATTTATGCCATATATGTCAGTGTTTTAAATAGAATTCTTTTTTTCCACCTCATTAACAATTAAATCTGGTGAGGAATCTGCAAACCTGAGAGTACTGGGATAAGAAATAAAAATCTGATGAATTTTTAATGGATTAATATTAAAACATGCATGTGCTTTAAAAATTATATCCCGAGACTTAAAGAACTGGGAAGAAGAAAAGGCCACCTGAGAAAATTCCTTAACAGGAAGTTAGAGAGTGGAAGGGGTGAAGTGGAACCACTCTCCAAGGCTGGACTCAAGGAAGCTGAAAAACGAAGTGTGCTGGAATTCCTCACACTTCCCTCATGCACCTCTGCTTCGCTGGACCAAGTTCCAGAGAGTTCCCTGAGCACATCTCTTCTCCAGTCTTTGTTGAGTGATGTTCCATTAGCAGCCTGAAACTGGTGGCAGTGGGAGCACTTTTACTTTGTGAATTAGCAAAGTCTATGGATCTACTTTATTTTTTGTTGTTCCAGGGCTACCGCTGCATTACATCTGGCAGCAACTCGGTCTTATAAAGATGCAACTTCTATCAGAGAGCCAGGAGACCAGCAAGTTTGCTTTTTCTGTGTCTCAGGACATCAGAGGCTCTCTGGGTGCCTCTCATGCTTCACTCTTCTGCTGCAGACCTTTTTGTGGGTTTACAGAGCTTCTGACTTCAATTAATCTATAGACACATAGCGTAGAACAGAGTCCCTAGGATTAGCAGATGACCTAGGATTCACAAGGAACAACCTTTTAGTCTGTGCTAGAATGTGGAATCTTTTCCTCTCTCCCACTCCAACACTCTGGTCTATGCACAACAGCCAGAATGACCTTTTGTGTGTGTAGGTCCACGCCATGGTCAGCCATGACGTAGAGGTCCAATATCCAACAGCCTCACCCTTGGACTTCTTTTTTTCCACACCCTCCTCTTGCTACTTATTCGGTATCTCAGGCATCCTACTGCTACTTGGTCTTTGCAAATGTTACTCTCGTGTTGAATACACTAGGAAAACAAGGCAGCATGGCCAGCACAGAAGGAAGGGCAGCAGAGTGGCATCAACAAGGTTTGTGTGTTACAAAACACAGACCCGACAGGCTGCAAAAGCCACATCTGCAGAATGAAATGACATATCTAAAGAGATGAGGCCACAGGGAAGCAAAGGCAAACAGAAAAGTGCAAAGGGGAAATAAGATGATCACCTTGGAATCTATGCAGGAAGACGCTCTCAGAGGTCCACAAGACAAATGCAGGCAAAGGGGGCCACTCTGACCCAGCCTCTCTTCCTCTCAAACAACACATGTGTTTAAACAGCAGGGAGACAAACAACCGTGGATAAATCAAGCACAAAATCATCACCTACAACGTTGGCAAGTGTTGAAGAACCTGGGAGTCAGTGGAAGAAAACATCCCCTGTTAAATAAGGAATTGGACTTTTTCACAGCTCTCCATGAATTAGTATGTAAATCAAGACACACATTTTTCAAAAGAGGCTGGAAAATTATTGCTGAGAAAATTTGTTAATATCTATATTAAGCAAAGAATAACCATTAGCTGTGTGCTAATTTTAGCACTAAAGGATAGACATCTATCTCTTCATACACATATAGAAACATTATACAGAACTATATGCAATGCATTATGTAATACATATCAGCATATACTAAAATAAATGAACTATGTCTCTATATGCAGCTCTCTTGATATGTATATAAAGTTGATCACTTTATCTATCACAGCACCCCTGTAGCATAGCTACTGTTAGAATTGCTGTATTATTGATAAAGTGGCCAAAGTCTATTACCTCCTAACGAGGGCTGCTTGGATTTGGGGGAGCAGGGCAGTATGCCACCAACACCTACTCTCCCAATACTGCACAGTCTCCTTCATATTTTAGTATTTCTCAAACATGTGTCATTTCTTCAGCTTCGAGTGGTTAAGAGGTCACTTGGTTACCCTGTTTCTGCTTCTTCCACATCTCTGCGCGGGTCACTGAGATCTGCTTGTTGGCCCTCCTGTCCTCTGTCCATCCTCACTGTCTCCATCCTGGTGTCCTAATTCAAGTCTAATCCCTCTCCGATCCCTTGTGCCAGAACAAGGGTGCTCACCCTGCCTCTTCCCCTCTCAGGCTGTGTAAATACATCCTCATTCCCGCATGCCTGCGATCCGTACCAGGGCCTACCTCACACAACCTGTAACATTCCCACAAGTTAAGGGGGGCAGCCGAGGAGAAGCCTTTGCAGGTCCATGTCTGTTAGTCCGTTTACATCAGTTGAGTGTAGTCAAAGTCCGAGCCTGTTGTTTGTAGGTCCTCTTTCATGTCATTTTTCTAGCAATTCATTTTATTGCACTTTATAAAAACATGCATAAGCATTCAATTAGGAAGTAAAAGGAGATTCCACCACAGACAGTTTGAGCAACACGGTAAGGTGCCTGGTCCCACTTGCCTGGGACTGAGGGGTTTTCAAACTGGAAGAGACCCAGGGAAACCAGGACAAGTTGGTCACCACGTCCTACCGCCCTCCGTCCAGATTCCAAACCCTTTTCGTCTTCTTTGACCGATCTTACTCGACTAGTTCCCTTGCTGTTTCTTTTCACCGAAACTCCTATCAGCTTAGTTTCTGAAACACACAGTTTGCAGTGAGGAGGCTCGGGGCCAGACAGCATCATTCATCCTAGAAGTGACTCTGATGACCACAGTGACCACAGAAAGCACCAGCTCAGATGTTGTCTGCGCAATGCACCCTGGGAGGAAGAAGCAGTGCCCCAGAGCGCAGGCAGGGTGAGGGCCTGCTTCGAGCTCACCGCCTGGCTCTGCAGGAGGGGCTTTCCAACTGAGATGCACTGACTCTTCCTGATGGCTGATTTTACACGTCAAGTTGACTGACTCAGAGGGCCTGGATATTTGATCAAGCATCACTTTCAGTTTGCCCGTGGTGTTTCTGGACAAAATTAACATATGAATCCCTAGACTGGTAAACCAGATTGGCCTCCCCATGTGGTGAGGTGTTATAAGTGTGTTGGAAGCCAGAACAGGACCAAGAGGAGGCAGAGGGAGGAACTGCTGTCCCTGGCGAATTGCTTTCAAGATGGCACATTGTGCTCTTGTTCCTTGACTGGAATTAACACCACTGCCTTTTCCAGTTCCCAGGCCTTTGGATATGAACTCAGAGAGTTACTGGGACTTCAGCTGGAACTCATGCCACCACTCTGGCTCTCAAGTCTTGAGACCCAGACTGAAATTATGTACGTGCCTGCTAGGTCCCCAGCAGGCAGATGGCAGACTGCCACACTTCCCACTCTCTGTGATTATGTGAGCCACTTCCTTACAATGCATAGAGAACTCCAATATTATAGGAATTGGTTCATACATTTGGCAAGAATATGTGGATATGAGTATCCATCCATCCATCTATTCATCCTTTGGGCCCTGTTTCTCTGCAGAGCCCTAATAGATACCCTCAGGTGTAAACTACCATGATGTCATTGGGCTGTAAAACTGATTATAAATCAAAATTAATTAGCTTCAAGTCACCAAAGCACTGTCCATATTACTAAATGCAGTTAATTTACTACTATTGTTTCAGTTGGGCACAATGACATTGGTCTTGGGTCCAAGGGCATGTGGAGGTGAAAACAGAACACACACATGGCATCTATTTGTCTTCCCTGATTCAATTTGACAAAACGCATGTTGATCATTATTTGAAAACTTTCCAATTTGCTATTCTGAAACTAGATCCATATTAATTCTGAGTCTGGAAAATCCATACTGTGCAGAGCAAGCTGATATCTGATGGAGTCTCCACAGCGTGATTATACTCTCCTGCGTGCCCTGCATGGCAACGGACAGGAAGCCCTGATAGACAACTTTCCACTTAAATAAACGAGAAGTCTCGTTTCAATGTTATTCTCAGACAACATGACTTTCTTTTTCACACCGATGTTGCATTATTTATGATTTTGCCTTTAACATATTTAGTTGATCATAAGTTTTATTTCTGACTAAATTTAATTGCTCTAATTTTCACTAGAATATTTACAAATACCACATAAATATTTTTGGAAGGCGAAAAGCTTTTTTTAAACTGTGCAAGTTTATAATATGTGGAAAGGCTCACTTTCAACCCTAAACTTTCACACAGTTCTGCAGCGAGATTTTCCAGCTCTTGTGTGGTGTAGCTCTTCTCGTAGGTCATTAGGACGATAGTCGTCATTGTCACCTGAATAGAAGAGTGGGAATCTTGCATGTGGTGCCTGCTACTGTCAGATGTAAAAACCTGTAAGAAGTTGAAGGCTGTCCTTGCTGTCTGTTCATGTTTAACTGTAAAAAAGGAAAAAACCAACCTCTCATGTTCCTTTTAAAACGATGCTAGTATTATCTTGAAATTAAATATTGATATGCTAGCCAATCTACTAGCTTAGACAAGAGGAATATGAATTTCAATAATTTCAAAGCTTAATAAGATCAATTACAATAGTCATTAGGAAAACCAAACACAGGATTCTGGCCAGTTCGCTTAGACTTCATACTGTGTCTACGGCAGTTCCTCACACTGCATAGCATGCAAATATTAACGTCTGAGCAACAGAACTGTTCTTAAGCAACTATTTTAAAGGACTGGAGTGCTGGCTCAGTGGTTGGAGTACTTGCCAGGCATGCGCAAGGACCCAGGTTCGAACCCACCACCACATGCACAACTGTCAGACAAACATTGGCCACATGAAAAAATAAATAAAATTGACTCTCTCTCTCTCTCTCTCTCCCACACACTCTCTTTTACTGAAGAGCTAATTTAAAATACTTTCCAGGAGATAGTTTTCACATGTCTTGATTCAACATTATATCACAACAGGATTTTTTTTTAGATATGTAATGGTAAAATCAATTTCCTCCAGATAACAACTAAACTAACTTCACAATTTTCTTCCCACCCCTTCATCTTTACTCAGGAAAGCAAGCCTGTGAGTTTGCACACTTTTTCGCTCTCACATATGTTTTCCCTGAATTCTAAAGTTGAATGTTCACTCTTGTTTTATTACATTTTATTAAAAACAGAGAGGACATTACTATCTTGGTATTGAGAAGGCATTTTATTTAAAATTTCTCTTGAGCGGGGTGATACAGATTTTCAGTATATGACTATGGAACACTTATTGTTAAGAAATGACTGTACTTGTAAATTCAAAGTAGTTTAGCCTGTTTCTAACTATCATAAAAGTCGGCTCAGAAGAGAATACTGTTGGAAGAAAGGAAGCACAACAATGTGCTTCAAGAGCGGCCTTCATTTAACTTGAACTCTGTCCGCTCTGCCCTTAGAAGTTGAACTCCCGTCAGCTAAAACATCACCAGATGTGGGAATTTTACCATTTCTGTAGGTTAGACAGACCCTTTTTGCTTAATAATGGAAGTTGAGAGGGAGAGAAATATGGTTTAATTAGAGGACTAGGAAATAAAATAATGAAATACACATAATCATAACCAAGATGCCCAGAATTCTTGGGTTTCCCTTTGCATTCCAATAACAAAAATTATTCAAATTTTATGTAGTTATTAACTAGGGGTTATAAATGACATATTAGTTGCTGGATGTTATTCCATATTGTTGTTCTAAGACTTCCAGCTGCCAATGAGATGGTCACAATAGCACACACCTGTAATCCCAGCAGTTCGGGAGGCTAAGGCAGGAGGATTGCAGGTTCAAGGCCAGCCTCATAAATTTAGTGAGACCTTTTATCAAAAAAAAAAAAAAAGATAAAAAGGGCCAGACGTGTCACTCAGTGATAAAGTGCCCCGAGTTCATTTCCCAGTACTACAGAAAGGCAGGCAGACAGACAGACAAAATAAATAGGCACTTGGAACTCAAATTATCTAAAACCAACCTTCTTCTTATTGCTTCCCCAGCATTTTTTCCTCCAGAAACCCCCAATACAAAAACCGGAGAAATTATTCTTGAATAACCTCTTTCCCTACCACATCCCAATGTCTGATCGTACTGATTCTTCCTTCATGGAATCCCATCTTCTGGACCATAACGCTGGACTCCAGCGTGGCAACTAAAGCTTCTCAATGGTGTCACTGCTTAGTGCCCTTCCCTTATCCCAATCTGTTCCACACAGACACAAACAGCATTGTGAAGAAGCCATCTTTCCAGTGCTTTCTTTTTTTTTTTTTTTTTTCAAAGAGAGAGGGACAGTGAGAGAGACAGAGAAAGAGAGAAACAGCTTTATTTAGTTTTTCACATGGCCTTAGTTGCTCCAACACTCAGTTGTGCACGTGGTGCTGGGGTTTGAACCCGGGTCCTCGTGCTTGCCAGGCAAGCGCCGAAACCACTGAGCCACCGCTCCAGCCCCTCCAGTGCTTTCTTGACACTATCTAGGCTCACAGGCCGCAGCAACTGCTCCAACATCCTGAGCCCACAAAAACAGTAAATCAACCTGCAGCAGACGCTTGGGCATTCATTCGCTCCTTTTGCATAAAAGTCTTCTTACTGACATGTACCCTTGCCACGGAGAAGGTGTCCAGTTGTACCCCGCAGTGAACTTCCCCAGACCAAATGCACCTGTATCCCCACCGTCCAAATCCACCAGCTCTCCCGATCACCACAGCTATTCCCTGTGATGCTGCAGGCTGCCAGAGGGAGCTCAGTTACAAAGGGAGGAAGTTGAATTTCAAAACAGTTTGTCAAAATCCAGAGCCCGCATCTTAACCTCAGACAGCAGCACTGGCAGCATTTGTTCCATACAAACCATGTAACTATTGTCGGCCAAATGCTTTTCATGCGTTTTTTGCCTTCATTCTCCTGCTATTAATTTATTGGCTCAAAAATTTTTAGCTCTTGGTTTTTTCTTTCTTCATCCTTAACTCTCTACCATTTTCTCCCTCCATATAGTACTTTTCTTTCAATAATCAGATCAAAATCAACTTTGCATTGCCTGGCATATTTTGATAACATGAAATAGAAAAGTGAGCCCAAGCTTTGGACCCACATACTTCTGGTTTCAAATTTCCCTGGGTCACTAACTAGCATTTATTAAATGTAACTCAGTGATAAAGCGGCCCTGAGTAGGGGTGGAGATGTAGCATCACCCAAATAAATAAATAAATAAAATAATAAAATCCCTGAGCATCGACTTCCCATGCAGAATGGATCCATTAACAACCATAGGATTGGGTTTCCCTGAATTGAAACCTATCAAACATGACATTTGTACTAAGCCTGGCACATAAAAGATAACTCTTGTGCCTACCAAGTCAGCACATCTCTCTCCTCAGCAACTGCGGGTCTCCTCTCATTATGTGAATGTCATTCGTGCTTGGTGGGTTCCCTTTGACACTGACCTAGATTGCTATTGATTCCTTTTCTTCCAATTCGATTCCATTTCTGCATATTCCTATGATTTCCAAACAGGTAGTAAGTTCCTTGCAGGCAGGGCTGCATTTCATGCCTCACTGAAATTCTCATTAAAGACATGTTCATTAGCCATGCTCTTATTCATGCTTGATTCATTAGTACCTGTGTTCTGGGGCAAATCAATGGATGAGAAGTTCCTGCATGACAAATAAAAATGGTATCTAGAAGCACCCTGAACCAAATTTAATATGTTCAATAAAATTACGTCCCCAGTTTTATCAATGCATTTACAGGAGGAGAAAAGCTGACAAGAATTGAGCTTCTCAGTTTAATTTAATTACCTGCACCACAGTAGTTAGTTCCAGAAAGAAAAGAATGAGGACGATATGATTCTAACTCACTAATTCCATTCAAAGGAAAAAGAATTTAACTTTCTGAGAAATACAACCTCTGCTTTGAAACATCCACATGACTCCATGCTATTGTCTTTAAATTAATGATCTCACCCCTCAGCTATAAGAAATATTCATTGTGCAGGTATAAAAAGAAACAAACGCAGCCATGTAGGGAGGAAATAAATGCATTCCTGGAATGGAAAGTAATCAGCCTGGAAATGTAAGAAATCGAGTGGGAAATGAATGAGGATCTCAGCAAAGCATCAATAGACCAATTCTTGCCAATGGTTCTATGTGTTCAGGCAGGTTGTGAGTACTGTAATTTGGGGAAAGAATTCTTTTGAGATTCTTAAAAGGAAGAATCATTTCAAAGTTATTTGTGTCATGGTTTCTAGAAGCGGTCCTACTGTTTATTGCTAATATTTTACGTGGTGGTGATAGAAAGCAAAGATATTAAGTAGTAAACATTTGAAATATCACCCTCTGCTTCTGAGAAGAGGTTATTGTTCACTTTATCAGTCTCTGAGCACTCCTGAATGGGCGGAGACAGGCGGTGGGGAGAGGAAGATGAAAGCGGAATTAGAAGAGACAAATTTGCCCTCCCAGCAATGCACTAACCCAGCTGGCATGGAGAGGCTTCAAAAGACACCAAGAGGGACTTTGGAGACATTGGAAAGACAGAAGAAAGAGACTTTAGAGCAGTTTGCCGGGTCTTGAAATATTATGAAGGCAAGGTGAGTGAGCATGTAATTGATAAAAGATCTGAACACATTCACCCTGGCCAGCACTTTGTGAGATAGAAATATTATAATCAGGACAGCAATCCAGCAATCAACATGAATTCCACCAGCAGGGAGCCACATTTCTCTTGAGAAAAGTTGAAAAACAGAAGAACACACTCCTGCTACCATCTCCCCACCTGCTTCTCACCACCTGTTTTGGGGTAACTTAGTACAATAATATATCCCCACCTGCTTCTTAGATACCCGCTCTGCGGTAGCAGTGCAAGAGCAGCAACCACAACTGCAGATGACCTTTTTCGAACACTTAGCTTATGCCTGTGGGAAACGAGTAAGAATGAGTGCTAAGCTCCATTTACAAAAGTCAAATTATGGATGCCCCTCACTGGATGAATGGATCAAGAAACCGTGCTGTATATAGACACTGGAGTTCTACTCAGCTATTAGAAACAACGGTATCATGGCCCTTTCAGGTAAATGGATGGAAACGGAAAAAATCATGCTGAGTGAAACAAGACAAACTCGGAGACTTCAGGTCGCATGCTTTCTCTCATATGTGGAAGCTAGAGTAAAACCTAAGAGTTGAAAGTTAGTTAAGTTTATTTAATAGAACCACCAAATCTGAAGTAGCACATTAGCTGTGGGGACTAGAGCGATGGATTGGGGGAGAAACAAAGGGAGGGGAGACAGGGCAAACAGGGGGTGTTCAATACTGTAGAGCACAGTTCACTCCTATAAGAACCCCAAGTATACCCAGCAGGTGTATGAATCTAGTAATTTTAATGTGTAAATTACACGGATACAGTCACTGGTTTCTGTAACTTGGTGGATATAGAGGAGCCGTGCAATTGCAGAGTGGGGGAAGTGGGGAGATCCTGGACAAGGGTCAGGTTAAAGCACCTCCGTACGCATCTATGAAGGTGAACCAACATATGCCTTCCTTATGTAAGTCAGTGCTGAACCAACTGAAGAAGGAGTGCTAAGCACTCTGCTAGATCATCTCATTTCACTCCCACACAAATAGCTTGAGGCAAGCACTATTATCATCCCTAGATGGTCCAGAAGACAGCTGAGGATTACAGAAGCTCAGTCATTTAAAAAAACCACATTTACCACTTCAGTGGCTGGGCTACCCAGACTCCAAGCCCAGACTAAATTACTATAAGGGTCTTGAAAATAATAAAAAGAAACCCTTAGATACTTTTATTGAGCATTGCCAGGAAGGAAAATTGATAAGGTAATTCTAAAGGTTCTTGCGGTACTGTTAGTTTTTGGTACATTTTCAGTATAAAAATGGGAGGAGGAGGAGAAGGAATCCATCTAAGGCGCTTCATTGTTTATATCTGCCCTAAAAGAAATGGGAGCGGCACTGTAGTTGACTTAACTTCTAAACTAATAACCAAAGAAGGCTAGATCAGGAGTGCCCCAGGAAGGACAAGTAACTGCCACTTAGGGACCAAGCCAGCACTAGAGTTATAGTGTTCACCCGCAAAGGCTGGGGTCACTTCATGCTGGCACAGCCTTGTGAACAGTAAAGTATTTCCTTTTAACCCTGCCAGGTGAGTATCAAATTGAAGGCCACCATTCAGTCTTGTATTCACCCAATATTCCTAACAAGGGACTCCAGGGATTTGAACAGGTGACTCAAAACATCATCTGACCACAGAATGGAATGACACATTTGCAAACCACATGCTTGCCCAAGGACTAGAATCTAGAATACAAAAAGAACATGCCCAGTTCAAAAGGAAACAAGCATGCAATTCAATCTGCAAGCAGGAAAAAGACGGGGAGTGACATTTTACCAAAAAGTTATACAGATGGTAAATGACATGTTAGCGGTGATTTAATGTCATTAGCCATTAGGGAATTCAAATTAAATGACACTGAGATAGAACTACATAAAAGCACTGGAAGGGCTAAAATACTAGTGAGAAAACCAAATTCTTGCAAGGATAAGGAGAAATGAATCACTAATATCTGCTGGTTGGGTGTGTACAAAATGACAGACACTGTGGAGAATAGTTCGGATGCTTCATAAACACATAAAATAAAAAAAAATCTATCCAGGGGGCGGGAGCAGTGGCTCAGAGTTAGGGCACTCGCCTGGCACGTGCTAGGATGCAGGTGCAAACCCCAGCACCACGTACACAATGGAGTGTTGGAGCAACGAAAGTGACATGAAAAACTGAATAAAATTGATTCCCTCTTTAATAAAAACCAACCACACAACTTCCATGTGACCCGGAAATTGTAATTTGGACATTTATTTCAGAGAAATGAATATTTATACATTTGAATATGACTGTAGCAGCCTGATCTGTAACAGGTAAAAACTGAAAATGATCCAGAAGAACCTCTCCAGAGGCGACCGGATAAACAGTGACAGACTGATAAGGGGGAAGTCTGGGAAGGAGGCGCACACAGAGCACCAGGATAAACGCCCAGAGAACCAGGCTGAGTGAAATGAGCTAAAGCCCAGCTACACGCTGCACTCTTTGTTGTATAGAACATTCCTGAAATGAGAAAATAAGAGGAAAAAATCGATAACAGAAATGGAGAATAGGTTAGCAGTTGCTGAAGGTTAAGCAGGGGTAGCACAGCAGGAAAGGTGTGGCTTTGAAAGCTTAAGTTCCAGTTAGTAAGATGGTTGTGGAGAAGGCTGAGCACTCACAGGAGAGATGCAGGGCAAGTTATCAGCCACAGGCCTACATGTACTTCCTGGGAGAGCACACTGAACCATGCAGGCCCATGTTGGGGTGGCACTTGGGAACAGATGGACCACCAGGGGCTGTTGGAGGCAGGCTTTGCAGTAGCAATAGGATCTGGAGGTGCTCCTTGGTTCTCTTGGGAGCAATAAGATTGATTCATTTGAATAAGCCCTCTGGCTCTGCAGAACTCAAGTCCAGCACCCAGAGACTCGCAGGAACTGTGCATGGTCAGCGAGGGAGCTTATCACTGGGGGCTCGTAGTTAGACCTGGACCAGGCACACACGGCACAGGGGGTTATGTTAGCCCCTCTCCTGCAGATCCCTGGTAAAGGAAATACTATGTGTCACCTTCCCTGCCAACAGTCTTGTGGTCTTGTGCTAGGGTATTGCAAGACATAATTACTCAAAGAAACTGAGCAGCATCAGAAGCCAGCAGAATGGTGACTTAGAAAAGGACAGATGACTTTCCATGACCCAGACTTATTCAAGACATAGAAGTTGGCTTTGAAAAGATGGGGTGGAGGTGGGGGGCTTAAATAGAGAGCCCCCTGAACACTGCAAGACCACAGATTTCCAGAGATTACTACAGAATTTAACTATTCTTTTTATGTATCTGTGTACATTCTATTGTCTTTTTTTTTTCTCCTATACAATTTATGATGAGTAAAAGAGGAAGAAGGCATGGTCCTCCCTGAGGCTGGTCCAGTGTTTCTATCAATCATCAGGGAAGGTAACAGAGTCCACTGTGGTTCTGGTTGCGACAGTGTGAATGTGCTCAGCGAGGAATCCTGATTACTAATCCAGCAAGAAAAGAAAAACACGCAGAGCCATCCTGGTAGAATTTGAAGCAGCGGGCAGAAACGGAAAGGATTAGGGCTGAGGAGTAAATAGTGCAAGGGAAGGTACTCAAAGGCATCCTATGCATTCAGCCATACCAAGAAGCTCACCCCAAACAGAACTTTCTTTGAAGAGTTTAGTGGCCATGACGTTCCGATGCCTGACTCTGTGGGCTCAGTTACTGACTTTCTCTCCCACACTAATCCTTGACTGGGTTATGATTTGGGTGTGAGGGTCCCCCCAGAGCTCCTGCGCTAACGCAGGCACGTTTGGAGGGGAGATGACTGCACCGTGAGAGTTAGAACCTGAGCAGCCCACCTATTTGAATGGAGAACTGGGTGGTGACTGTGGGCAGTGGCTGGAGGAGCCCTGGAAAAGTGCGTCTTCCCTGCAGCTGCTGCTTCCCCTTCCTGCCTCCTGACCTCCTTGGGGGGAGCAGACCCCCTCTACTGCCCTCCATCATAATGTTTCGCTTTGCCTCTGGTCCAGAGAAAAACAATGGAGCTGGCTGAAACCAGAAGCCTTCTGTTCTCTAAGCTGCTGTGGTCAGGTATTTTTTTTTTTATTACCATGACAACAGCTAGCTAACACACTGGGCCTGTTCTGCCACTTCTCTGGTGTTAGGGAGAACACAGCACTTCCCCTAAACTGTGCATTTGGTAATCGTTGAGGACAACTTCAAAGGTGAACAGGCACGGCTGAGCCAGAGAATTAGGCCTTTAGAATGTCTGGACCAGGAATCTCAGCTTGGTGCACCTGGAGGTGAGGGGAGGAGAAGCCAAGGGCCGTGTCCTAGAAGGATGGCCGTGTCCTAGCTAACAGACCGCACTTGCGATGCTCACTGGTGAGCTTTTTCTTCTGCTCTAGGAGACAGTCCCGATCATCCCAGTTTCTCAGATGAGGAAACAGAGGTTCAGAGAGTGAACTACTCAAGTTCATGCACAGGGAGAAGTGAGAGCCAGGCTTCCAGCTCCTGCTCCAAGCTCCTCTGCACCTCCCTCCTGCCTTCAGAGAGGACCCCAGATTGCTAAGTGGCAGCCAGCTACTCCCAGAGTGTTCCACATGTGGGAAGGACAGGTGCACATTTGAAGAGGAAAGCAAACAGAACCAGTGGAAATTCATTAATACCCGCAAGGAAAGCAGCCATTGGGAGAGGTGATCTCACATTAGAATAAACCCTGGGTGTGGCCAGGTTGAGGAAGGATGTGCACAACACCACAGCAGCCAAGTTTACCAGGAAACCTCCTCTTTGCTAGTTGCAATGAACAGAAAGAACTAGAAACATTTGAAAAGAATCTATTAGAAATCAACATATATTTTGACTAAAAAATAACGTTTTTTGTTACCAAACATTGAACCCAGGGACACTCGACCCCTGAGCCACATCCCAGCCCTTTTTACTTTTTCCTTCTGAGGCTGGGTCTTGCTAAATTGCTGAGGCTGTCTTTGAATTTTCGGTCTTCCTGCCTCAGCCTCCAGAACCACTGGGATTACAGATCTGTGCCACCATACCTGGTGACACAAATGTTTTCAGTGTTAAAATAGTAAGACCTTTTGATGTTTTACATATGAATTGAAGTGCCTCTTTCGAAATTCCCTTCCCTACTAAGAACCATCTTTGATGTAGTTATGAGGGACCAAAGAACCTAAAGTCACTTTCTTATAGCAATTACTATAAAATAATACTATTTTCTCCCCATCTGGACCAAGGTGCTACCCACTTAGAGTCTTTAGAGATGTTGTCCAATATTTCGTTTCCCCAACCATAAATTCTCTAAGAGAATGGTAATATAATGGTTAACATTTGACTTTGCCATTATTTCTAGTATTATAATTTCCTAATAATAAACCGTAATTTTTTGTGAAATATACAATCAGCTGTCCAAGCCCTTTATATTTCACAAAGATTTAGAAAAAAAACATGGATTTTTCTTAAGAACAAAACAGGCTTTTTGACAGCTTTCTTCTTTTTCCTGTCTTTTAATGAATGTTGTCTGTAATTCTAAACTCTGAATGTTACTGAGTGATCACATAGTGTTTTAATTTATAGGTAAAGTCTCTCATCTGTCAGAGACAATATTAACTGTCACGTTATGGCTCAGCTTTGATTTCTAAGAACATGAACTTAGAACCACATATGGATAGTGAAGTAAAACAAACCAACAAACCCGGAAAGCTTCACAGCTCACAGAGCTAAGCTAGTCACCTAATAGCTTCTCACTTTGACAAAACTTAAATCCTTTCTAATTTTTACTGCCTTAGAAATGGAAGATCAGTCCTGGAATTTCCATATCTGTAACATAGGACACAAATTATCACGGGAAGGTTCAGTCTTTCCGGCTCCCCCATCGTCTCTGGAGGACTTGGCAGGGATACCGGTATCATCCCATCCTCCCACTGAGGAGATGGAACCATTGATAGAGCTTGGATTGAGAGGTGGGGAGGTGGGGTGAGATCTAGGACAGAGGAGGTGCTCTAGGGATGAATTTTAACAAGATTTTTTGCCTCTGTGACTAAAGGAACTGAAAAGAACAATACAGGGGCTGGTGTGGTACCTCAGTGGTTAAGGCACTTCCCTGTCATGCGTGAGGGCGTGGGTTTGAACCCCAGCACCAGTACACAGTGTTGGAGGAGCAAAAAGCCACAAGAAAAATAAAACTAAAAGAACAACATAGAGGAGAGGAAGTTTATTTGATGCTCAGACTTTTCAAGGTCTCGGTCCACAGATGGCTGCCTCCCTTAATCTGGTCCCCAGATGAGAACATCGTGGCAGATGGACATGGAGGAGGAAGCAGCTCAGGACATGGCAACCAGGAAGCAGAGGGGGAGAGGAATCCGGGGAAGGAAGAGGGAGAGGGGGAAGAGAGGGAGAGGGAGAGAGAGAGACAAAAGAGAAACCCTAAACTATACCCCCAGGGACCCAACTCCAGCCACACCCTACCTGCCTACAGGTACCACTCAGTCAATCCTTACCAGTGGATTAATGCACTGATTAGATTAAGACTCGCATACCTCAGTCATCTCACCTCCAAACATTCCTGCGTTAATACCAGAGCTTTTAGGGGGCCCCTCCTCTGTACATCATAGAGGATGGGACAGATTCTGGCATAGTTTCAGAAGGAGAAATTTTTCAGCAAAGATAAAGCATGCAGGTGGAAGAGAAAGGGCAATGTTGGAGTCCCCGTGGAACATGCGTGGAGACCCCCTTTAGGGTCAGATTCCAAAACCGAAAGCAAAGTAGGATCCCCAGTTAAATTTCAATTGTGAATAAACAACAAATTGTATTTAGCACAAGCATGTCCCAAAGATGTCCTATCTTTTCTTTTTTCTCTGTTTGGCTAAATCGGGTAGCCCCACCTTGCACTTTTGATTAAGGAGGAGGTTACTAATAATTATCTGTGGACTAAGTGTCTTTGAGATGGTGGGGTTGTGAGAGAGGCCTAGCAGATCCACCCATCAAGGGATCGTTTCCAGCAATGGGCATTGTGGGAAATCCCTGGAGTTAGATAAAGTCTGGGTCTTGAAAACCTTGAATTTGCTGGATATTCAGAGATCTGAATGTTTAAGCATGAATACACTAAAAATATTAATTTATAAAACTTCAAAAGTTTGTAAAATATAATAAAGTCATCTATTCTAATAAAAATGATTCCTTTTATTCCAGGAAATGTATCCCATAATTAAAGCAGTTATGGAAAGAATCATGTATGCAATAATTTCAGTTTAACTATAATCACTATTTACATTTAGCTGGAATTTTTGAAAATGAGCTCTGCTCCTTACCACAGAAGAGAGAATTGTGGTATTGCAATTTTGCTTCTCTTGAAATTTAAAATGTGGGAAGAAATTGTATCAACAAAGCTCTTATTTGTCTGAGTCTGCAGACAAAAGATAGAACTCATATGAAATATGAGGCATGCCTGCTCTCACAAGGCACTATAATTAATCACAATAACTTTTCTTAGCAGTTTAGGAAAATATAGAATATCTATAAGCTCTCAGGCTCAGTCATCTGCATTTTGTGATTCTAGTAGATTAAACAAATATTTGATTTTTAAAAAGTTGAAGGGTTTTCTGTTTCTCATTTTCAGCTTTGCTAATGAATTTCTCTCCCTCCCATAAATGCCAGGACTAATTTCTGCTCTGTGCCCAAAGCTTCAACAGGGCCCCTCTGACCAGACCCTGTCCATGTGAATTGGTACCTTTGACGTGATCATCACGTGATAGACAGCTTCTCTGAGATCAACCCCTGCTTCCTCTCAGTTCAGAAACTTTGCATATAGTCATCTTCCTGGGTAGGAAATATGCTAATTTGAACATCCAAATCCCTATCTGACTTCTACCTGCTGTCCCTGTCTTGGCTTAGACACTGCTTCTTTTTGTTTTTTCAAAGAGAGAGGGACAGTGAGAGAGAGAAAAAAAAGAGAAAGAATCAATTTTATTTAGTTTTTCACATGGCTTTTGTTGCTCCAAGACTTTGTTGGGTGCGTGGTGCTGGGGTTTGAACTCATGTACCTGTGCATGCCAGGCAAGTGCCGTAACCACTGAGCCACCGCTCCAGCCCTAGACACCACTGTTGAGAAATAGTCTTAAACCAAGACCGTTTGTGAGAGCCTGTGATTAGCTTCAGTACCACCTGACCTCATATTCGCCACAGAAATGCTACACCCGTAGGGGTTGCCCTCACTACGGCTGCAAAGGCCCTTTGTAATCTTCTCGCTTGCAAAAATCCTATTCTTTCCAAGAAATTACACTCAATTGTAAATAGTTCTTTATTCGTATGCTTCAATGGACAGCAAGTTCCTTTAGGTTTGAGACTTATTTACAACTTTAGCCCTAGTATTAAAACAATCTTCACGCAGAACAGGCTGTCAATAATTGTTGACAAAAGAATGAACAGATTAATGATGTTTGTGCTGCTAGGAATTTAACTTGTCCTGGCAGATTTGCCAATGGAAAACTGGTTGTATCAGCAATGAAAACGTCAGCTATTGCAACCACAATCACTGAATGTTGCCGCAATTAGCAAGAACACGTAGAAGCCTGGCACCAGTGCGTTATGTTTTATTTAGTACAAACCATGCCCTCAAAAAATCCCCAAAGAACAGTGTTCGCTGTCAATGCCACCAACTGTGTTTCTACCCTGGGTGATGCAGCATACCTGTGAAGCTAGCACTACAGAATAGAGGCCGGCCTTTGTCAAATCCTCCTCGTTGGAAAACAAGGCAGATGACTCAGACATATAACCAACATGTGAACCCATGAACGGGGCAGTCCACTTTGATTTCCAGTCATACTTCAACACAGGCTGCCACAGTCTGGGTATGAGGTGTCTCCCCAAAGCACCTGTGTTGACGCAGAAATGTTCAGAGGTGAAATGGCTGGACTGTGGGAGCTGAGGCCTCGTCGGTCCATCCTTGTTTGAGTGGATTGGCTGGGTGGTGACTGGAGGCAGGAGGGGTGAGGCTGGAGGAGGGGGATCACTGGGGCGATCCCTAGAAGGGTTCTTCTTGCCTGTGTCCTCTTCCTCTTTCTCTCTCTCTCAGCTTCCTGACCACCTTGAGCTCAGCAGTTTCCTTCCACTGTGCTCTTAAGCCATGATGCCCACCTGACCCAGGGCCCAGAGCAATGAACTCAGCCAACCATATCCTGAACCCCCAAACCAAGAGCCTCCTCTAAGTCATTGTTGCTGGGTATTTCAGTCACACTGTTGAAAAGCTCGCTAACTCTGGGGCCATGGCTACAGAGTCAATATGTGACCACTTGAAGCTTAATTGTTACCCAGGTTGATAGCTGTTCAATTGCTCAGTGGCCCAGAAGATAATCCAATTGGCTGTCTTAAGAACAGAAAATAATGGAAGTTATATTCCAATTTTTTTTCAGTATTTCAAAGGCTAGATCAACCAGAAAAATTAACCTCTGTTCATTTATTTGCTCAGCAATCAAACTGCCAACATGTGCCTCGCACAACCACAGAGATTCAGACAGTGGTGGTCAATCAGATGAAAAAGTTAACTATTTCTGTGTTTCTACACATGACTCTATGTCCCTCAAATAGGGGGAAAGGTAGAACAGGAAATGAGAAGGCCCCAATGTTTGTTAGGATCTGACCTTATTGGGAAAAAAAAAAGAGGAAAATCAAAATGTAAGTTCAAATTCTGATAGAAATGAGTGTTTTCCTCCCTCTTCCCATGATAATATGAATTAGAGTATTCATTAATAAACACCAGGATAAATCCAAGCATTCTAAGCATTGACTTGAAGTACTCGGAAAGTACAGAGTTATTCTGTTTAGTTTTGGTTTAGCAAAAGGCATTGTAAACAAGCAATCTTTACAGGTGGAGAACTTCGCCTACACGAAGCCATTCCAGTAATCCTGATAACTTACTATTGTGGGTGGGAAAAGACGAAGTAGCCTAGTGGTACCCTGCTGTTATTTGTTCCTAAGTGATCTTGGATAAATCAGCAGAGGGAGTTTAAACGTCAGCTAACTACTTTTAAAGTGCCTGGGGAGGTGAAGTGGCTGTATCCTGAATATTTCTACCAAAGAGGATCAACCTACTAGATTCGATATAAGCCTTCCAATTTATCTGTTTTGATCTGAGCACTAACTATTTGAAATCTTGGTGGTGTTATTTTAAAGGTAGCTATGAGAAATTTATTAGACACTGAAAAAATAGGTTTGGAAAGATATAATACGAAAAAAAAATATCCACCATTCCCCTGGGCTGTTTTCTTGGGCTTTATAAAGGAAATCCAAATAGTTACTGTTGCCCTGGTACTCCGCATCTCAGTCTCGTAAATCCTAGACATAATGTATCCTTATATCTTTACTTGATTTATGAAGGATCTGATTACAGATGTATGTTTGTTTAGAAATACTAGAGAATTATAAGTCATATTACTTAATTCATGCATGTGGTCTCTGCGCCTCCAATATCTCAGCTATTTGGTTTCCACCAAGCCTGCAACGAGTCATGTGTCACTGTTAAAAAGTGTTTAAACCCTCTCAAAGTCTGACAAACACAAAACAGGAAGTGTTTGAAAAGGAAATGTTTTACTTAAGTAAATCACAGTGTTAAAACAACACTGTCAAAACACCACAAAGCCCTTCATTTTAAATCATTGACTCCTGAAAGAAATCCTGGAAAGTGCAACTTCCAAAAGCATCAACTCCTCATTCTGGATCTGTTAGGAACTGATGACGACACTTCTTTTGAAGTGATAAAACCCCCCCAAAAATGATCAAAATTAACCGGGGGTGACTCATCTAAGCACCTGCTTTCAGTGCAATGCTAGCCTAAGACATTGGGGAGGGTAACTAGCTTTGGTGCATATCCTACAGAATTCCGATTTGGAAATCTTACTCCTCAATCCCACTAACTTCTGAGATCTTGTGCTGAAACAACACAACAGAAGATTTATCCAGTTCTCCGGATGGTCAGAGGACACCCTTCCGGGACCCCGAGCATGGCTTGTGTGCAGAAACATCAGTTCCTAGTATGTAAACTCCAGCACTAGGGACCTCGTCTCCCTATCTCTCAGCCGTGAAATGGGAAAATGTCCTAAATGTGTCCCTGAGCACTTTATTAAGAAGGTAACCCCCTCAACACCACACCAGCCTGCGCTGGGGCTGGATTTGATTTTCTCCCTCGCATGAAGCACCACGTGACCTATCCAATAGTTCCCCTATGTCTCCTCCTCCTCAAACTTGGACGTAAGCTCTGATGAGGAAGGACTTCTGTTTGGTTGACTGCTCATTCGCCCCCACTAGGAATTCATAATGCAGGCAGCCCTAAGTCATAGCTGCTGAATATAAACAGATATTTACACATGCAATCTAGTACTTAATAAAGGTTTTCAAGGGGACAGCAAGTATGGACTTGGGGAAGGAAAGACTGGATTTGAAGAGACCACTGCAACAGAAGCAGGTGTCTGCATTGGAGAACTCAGCTGATAGATCCATTCACGTCGCAGAGGGCAGGCAGGAGGGCTTTCCTCGCAGGGAGGAAAGAACTGGGAGCTGGAAATGGACTGGGCTGGTAGCATCTCTGGGTGCTTGATCACTGGACACTTTTCAGGACACCAGTTCTCCAGATTATTAAGGAGGCGTTGCTCTGGGTTCTAGTGCTAGCTCAAGGATGGAGGAGTCTGTGGGAGGAGGAAGCCTGACCTAAGTTTGGTCAGGTTAGGCTCACGGGCACGTTGTTACATTTGGTCCCTGGAGCCAAAGCGTTCAGCCAACCATTCGTGAGACAAGGAAGGAGAATCTGGAGGGTGCCTTGACCCTGACTCATTGTGAGTCTGTGTCCCCTCTTACAGGGGCGGGCACCTGCCAATCTTATCGAAGGCAAAGGGAAAGGAACCCTTGAAGTATAACACGGAGGCTGGAGAGATTCTGGATCTCCATGATTCTTCAGGAACAAGGGCTTGGTTGAAGGTCACCGTTAGCAAGGTCAGCATTACACAATTCCAGGAGTGGGGAGGGGTGTGTGCAGAAGACATTATCAAATATGAAACCATACAAGGAAATTGCATTATAATAAAGTAGGCCCTGCTATTTTGTTCCTTCATCCTAGATCTGCACCTTGAAAAGTTGTTTCTTGCACACATCTATCATACACCACTGATAAAGAGAACGAGGGTGGAGCTCATGTCTACGGTGCAGGCTGCCATTCTGCTCCACAAGTGTGTTCCCCATTGGATCAGGAGATGGGAGATGTCATGGGAATGGAAGCCTTCCTTGGTTTCATGGTATTCATTGTGAACCTTTTATTTGGAGATTCCTAATTTTTATATGTGAAGGATTTCATGAGAAAGACAACTAAGAAAGACAACTACATATTAGGTGTCTTCCCCAGCTCAGTAAATGGCAAATGTAAGTCTTTCTTAGTTTCATGATACTAATTGTGATCCCCTTATTTGGAGACTCATGAGAAAGCCAACTACTTCTATGTGGCTTCTTTGGCATAGTAAATGGAAAAACCAAGTCTTTCTTAGTTTCATGATATTGTGATCCTCTTATTTGGAGATTTATCAATTTTATATATAAAGGACCTCATGAGAAAGCCAACTACTTTTCTGTGGCTTTGCCAGCCTAGTAAATGGAAAATGCAAACTTGCAGTGGCTTCAGTCCTGAACATGAACTATGTTTTCTCAGTTTTTGTTCATGTCACATAGTTAATCCACCCACACAGCCAAATACAGGCAAAATCTGTCCACATCTCACAACGTGCATGACAGCCTGGCCCGAGTGTGTCAGCTGGGTTTGTAGCAGCATCTCCATTTTCTAGGCCTGTTGCTGCCCTGTCCTCTTTCTCTGCCATGCCTCTCTCTGACAGCTTTCCTGGCTCCGGCTTCGCCACCTTAGCATAAAGTTTGTCCTGTTGTATTTTTCATCCTTCCAGCTCTGTCTCTTGGTTCTGCACACTAAATATAAGGAGAAGGGGGGAAACAGTGTGTGCCCAGTTCATCACGCCATCCTTCACCCGGGTATCCCTGAACGACAGGATGCAGGAGACAGGAAAGTCTCCCCATCAGGGAAGTCTCCGCGATTGTCCCATGTGAAGGCGCAGCCTCCCACCCGTGAGCCTCCTCTTCCTCTGCTTCATCCTCCACAGCACCAATGTGACCACCATTCATCCCTCCAGTCTACAGCACTGCACCCTGGACCAGCCCCTGCTGCATCCCAGCACCTAAAACTACTTTTTCCTTAGTCTAGGATTTCAAAATTGTTTGTGTAATAGTACCTTACATGATAATGAAATCGAAATTTCCCTACACAATTATTCTGCTCTGGGCCACTGGAAAAGAAAAACTGAGAGCAAATGGGCAGCAATAGATTTTTAAGATTATTTCCCCTTGAAATAAACAGAAAAATATCTACTACATTAGAAAGAAATATTGTAATTTTGGGTGTGATCTATGACAGTAAGGTAAGTGTAAAATACCAAGCTTACTTTTTTTTTTAAGAGAGAGGGAGAGAGAGAGAGAGAGAGCAAGCATATCAATTTTATTTAGTTTTTCGTGTGGCTTTTGTTGCTCCAACACTTCCTTGTGTACGTGGTACTGGGGTTTGAACCTGTGTCCTTGCACAAGCCAGGCAAGCGCTGTAATCGCTGAGCCACAGCTCCAGCCCCTCAAGCCAGCATTTTGAGCTCCATTCAAGTGGATATCATTTGGCTCTCATTCATCATTATATACTTAGCATCTGCACCAGAAATACAAGTTGGCATAGCTTGACCTGAAAATATTTATACTTTTTGAGTTTTTATTTTTTATCAACCCCCCCACCACCACCATTACACCCAGCGTCCCCAGAGTGGGTGTTGGAAGGTAAGCCAATGTCTGACTCAGCCTCTAAGGAGCAGTCCTCGGGAAGGCAGGGCTGGACAGGAGTGACTCATATCTAACAGGGACTTGACAGGGGTCTGAGGCCTGGGCCCGGGTGCACACTGCAAGCACGGCATCCTAAGAGCTGAGCCTCATCTCTTCCTCCGTGAACAGGAACTTCGGGCAGACCCACTTGTGCAGAAGCTAGCCCCTCACTTCATTCCCAGCCTGATGCATCACTGATGGAAGGAAGCGGGGACGGAGGGAAAGCTTTGCCCTGCATCTCCAGGTCAGAGTGCCGGAGCACAGACACAGCCTCTCCTACTGATAAAACCCAACACGCTTCTTCCTTTACCAGTGTCCCAGGGAGAACTGAAACAAATCAGCCTGCCAATTCCCCAAGCCAGCAAAACTCCAAACAATAAGGCATTTGAACCAGAAAAAGTTTTAATCTTAATGATAAAATAAACTGATATTGTACATATTTGATATCTTGTGGTGATTAAAATTTAGAAATGTTAACCTTATGCCAGAGATTTACAAAAGTAGGAAGTCTCAAGGCTGGTTAACAGTGTACATGTGTGGGCGGTGGCTCAGTGGTTGGAGCACTTGGCTGGCATGCACAAGGACCTGGGTTCAAATCCCAGCACCACATATACAACTAAGTGTCAGAAAAACAAAAACCAGAGAAAAAGTAAACTCAAATTGATTCTTTCTCTCACAAAATGTGTGTAAATTTGTGCTTCATTTTTAGAGGGCAAATTTTAATGTGTATATCAAATACACCATGTTTCTATCCTTTTTATGTGGCTATTCCACTCCTAGGACTTATTCTTGCCCCTTCAAAAATTCAGAGATGTACAAAGATTATTTTTGCATAAGATATTCTACAAGATTACTGATACAGTAAAAATTTGAAAGCAATCTACATGTTCAAGTAAAATGAATTATTTAAAAAATCACAGAATATCTATAAACTAAAGACTATTATTATTATTTTAATGCTCTGTAGGGAAAGCACTGATAATGCTAAAGAAACTGTGCAAACCTGTTCTGGGATTGCCAATTCCACCTTCTTAAACTCAACATAAACACAGACTCCCAGGTTTTTTGTTTTGTTTTCTCAGTCTAAATTGCTCATCTTTTGTACCCACCACTGAAGCTGTTCTCTTTTATTCAAGTTGAGCCTCTTTATTATAAATATTTGAATACTTTCATTCATTTCCAACTTCAGTTATTTGTAAATTTGAGGCATACATTAAGATGTCCAATGGTTCTTCCAAACCAGACCCTAGCAGTGTGAGGTCAGCACTGTCCCAAGGAGGGAATGGGCTATGCCACCAGGAGGAGGTGGCACCTGCCACACAGTCTGGGCTCAGGGCATCATCCTGGTGGGAGCGGGGAAAGCTCCATGTAAAGGCTACGTGGAGATGGCTATGTACTGTGTGTTAAAAACTCTTCTAAAATACAAGAAACAAGATTAATCAGACACTGGGTCAAGACCTCGGTGTTGGCTGGGTCCAGCGACCCTTCCACCCTTTCATTCAATAGGGCCTCAATGTCACAGACGCCCTGGGAATCTCAGGGAAATTTCAAAAGTGAGGAGAGAGGAAGCAGTAAAGATGGCTAGAATCTGGGTGACCGTAACTGAACCAGCAGAGGTCATGAGATAGATTTGCAAAGGAGGGATAAATGTCTCCATTTCTGCCCATCAAAAGCTTCTAAAGATGAAGGAAGTCACCCCATAGTTTTTTAATGGATACAATTTGTTCTTAGAAGCCAAAAAGAAAAAGAAAAAGTCCTTTTGCAGATTAGCATTCAAGGAAATTCTGCTTCTTTCTTTTTTCTGGTCTACCGACCTTAACCAGGGTTTCATTTATTTTGTGTTGTCCCCATCAGAAAGAGTAACGAAGGGAGAAACTAAGTTTTGAAAAGGCTTGTAAGTGTAATATTCAAACTGTTACATTTCTTCTCTAAAAGAAACACATTCAGCTCTCCTATTAATTAGGACTGAATTATTGAACAATGTGTGACTACTTTATTCAAAAGGCCTCCAGGACCAGTCTTCAAACTGGCTACTTTTAATGTATAAATTTGTGGAACTCTGGCCCTCTGATAACACTGATTGACTCAGAAATGGATGCAGAAATGGTGCCCTGGATATAGTTAAGAAAATTCTACTTGAGCTATAAAAGAAGGTAAGTTTTCTCCAAGATATTTCTGAAATTTCTTTCTTTTATAATGCTGAAAGCCTGATAGACTCACTAGTACATTTTTTTTAAAAGAGAGATAGGGAGACACAGAGAAAAAGAGAATCAATTTTATTTATTATTTCATCTGGCCTTTCTTTCTCCAAAACTTAGTTGTAGATATGGTGTTGGGCTTTGCACCTGCGCATGGCAGGCAAATGCTCCAACCACTGAGCCACTGCTCTAGCTGCGACTTTCCAGCACTTGATCTTCTCAATCTTTAACATTTGAACCAGGAAAAAGAGGCCGAGTCCTGATACATCCTGGATGCAGCCGTGTCTGAAGCTTGCTTTCCCTAGGACTGAGCTTTTGCCCCTTGACTGACAGGTTTGATATTTAAACCTATACGTGTGTTTTTGTTACCAACTACTGGTTATAGATTGTGAGGGGTGGACCCTTTGCTTAAATGCACAGCTTCAAAATACTGAAAAGAATGAACTAAAATTGCCCCCCAAAACAGTGGCAGTGTTGAGGGTGTAATGAATAGGAAAGGGCGTCTTTGAAGCCCCTCCAACTGGGACTGCAAGGAGCCACCTTGCTTGTATCTCTCTGTACTTGATACTTAAGGTGGTGCCCTTGACCTTCCAGCTGTTTGCATTTTCCATTCTCATCTTTACTACAAGGAATTCGGGTTTGCAGTAGATGCCTAGAAGTCACCGAGGGGCTTATTTCTTATGAAATTGAAATCATCTCAGCTTTTAAGTTCACTTTTTTTTTTGCACTTCTCGCCCGTGCTATGGGTAGAGGAATTATTTTTCAAGTGTTCATTGAGGGCACACAGTTTACTTACCTCATGCTACTTTTTACTCCTAAAACCTTGAAAGAGTGGTGTATCACACACGTCACACGTTAATATTACATACGCTATGTGCATGAGGCAGATGTCGTCACCTACAGGTCACTTACGCAATATCAAAGGTTCTAAATGTCAGAATGGGGTTGAAGCCTGGGTTTCCTGCCGTGGTAACTCATGTTAGGAAACGGTGGGGACTGAATTGGAACAAGTTACACCCCATGCTTTTATAGTTGTGTCATTGTGTACTCTATTGTCACGCCTAACTGCAAAGAGCCCGTAAAAATGCCAGGTAAAACAAGAAAACCACAGCGCCACGAGCAACAACAAGAACAGCCGCAGTCACTATGCTTCAAGCAGTAGCTACGAGGTCGATGCTGTTTCTGTCTGTGTTTAAAGGAGCAGTGGAAGAACAGAAAGACTGCAGAGCTTGCACAGGAGCCCAGGGGGAGGGAGGCAGGGAGGAATCCAACCCAGGACAACTCCAGGAACCTACGGACTTTTCACACCGTGCTGTGCTGCCCCCAACTCAATGACCTGTGTCACTCCGGAAGCTGGGCGCTGTTCCTGTTTATGGCCACCTCGATCAGGCACCCTGGGGGTGAGATCCCCCACTGGGACTGCATCCGCTGGGGTACATGTTCTCAGTTCCATCCCAGGCTGTCTCATGCATCTCTGCTATTTTTACTAACCCAAGACAACACCTTTCTTTCCTGGTCTCTGTGGTTGCTCTGTGCACTTGTAGATAAGACCTCTGATGTATCAGTGGGTTTCAATAAGTCACGTTCATCCCAAGGTTCAAGAAGTTCCTCAGCATTTGCCCAACAGTGCACTTTCAGCGGAGGCTGAGGAAAACATTTTCCACCCCAGTCCACCACCTCCAGCATTGCAAACATGGAAGAAGTCACTGTTTTGAATTTAGAGCACAGCAATAGAGAGACTTTTCAATGGAAACCTAAAAACTCCTTAGGTGAGGATTTTGAAAGGTATTCTCTTTCTTTTTAAAGAGAGAGAGGAACAGTGAGAGAGAGAGAAAGAATTATTTTATTTGGTTTTTCATGTGGCTTTCATTGCTCTGACACTTTGTTTTATACGTGGTGCTGGGGTTTGAACTAGAATACGTAACACATGCATGCTAGGCAAGCGTCATAAACACTGAGCCACTGCTCCAGCCGCTGAACAGTATTCTTAAACACCCTTTATTTATTTTATAATGGAATACTATATAAAACCTAAAGACTTAAATGCCTTGACCTTGAGATTTTACAGATCGTGAGAATGTTTTTCTCCCAACGTTCAAGGCAAGTGATTCCCACTTCTGTAAATAAAAGGAAACTGTATCGAGAAAGAAGAGCAATTATTCCACTGAAATTCTTTTCCACCGTTAGCATTTTGTACCCCATGAGAAAACAGCTGTTACTACCTTTTATATGAATCTGCTTCTAAATGAATTTATGATTGATGCATTCTTTGCTTTATTTTATGACTACCACTACAAGATAAATTGCAAAATAATACAGAATTGTTAATCTCAGCCCAATCAATATCATACTTAATATTCAAGGATTGCCCATAAAGAACCAGTAAGTCATTATGGCAAACATTATGTAAACATTAATGACTTAGAGTAAACTCTGCCTGATCGATATTAAAATAATATTAGAAATTTATTACAAATACCTAGGAGTAAACTCACACTCACTGTTGCCTTGAGTTGCATTTGTTGGCTCCAATCGATAAGGCCCTAGCAGCAGGTTTCTCTGCCGGGGACGCAGAGTAAATTTAGTGAACGCTCCCCGGATCGTGAGACTTGCCTCCTCTGCATACCCTGCGCATGAATTTCCAATTCAATTTCAGCCTCGACTGGAAGCTCCCACAAATCCAAACACCTTGTGGAAGCACCAGAAAATGAATTATGTGGATAACAATATTTCATCACGCTCAAAACCCAGCTATGTCCACAGCAGTGAAACTGTGTAAATAAATTGCTAAGTCGCAGTGAAACTGATGACTTGTAGCATGTGTTTGAAAGCCACGGTGACTAGTCAAAAAAAGGAGAGCGAAACTCATTCTTTGACTTGGCATATTTTACTGCTATGTTCAAGTTCAAATGACTGCTGGAGCAAAGAGCTGTCCCATGAGACTTAAATAACTTTAACTTAGTATTAATTTGGGGTTAATATTAGTGTCAGTGGGTTATGTGTTTAGAATTTTGGCTTGTTGTTTTGTGTCTTGATTTGACATTGGGGAATGAACCCAGGTGTGCTCTACCACTGAGCTACCTGCCCAATGCTTTCCTATTTTTTGAGGCAGGGTCTTGCTAATTTGCTGAGTCTGCCCTGAACTTGTGATTCTCCTGCCACAGCCTCCGGAGTTGGAGTTGCTAGGATTACAGGCACGTGTCACCATGCCCAAAGTAGGCTTTTTTTAAACTAAGATTTTCATACTCAAAGATTTTAAGGAAAACACTGAGTGATGGCAGCAACATCTTAAAATGAGAGTATGATTTTCAGCCGATTGTCCATAAAACTGAAATTTGCAAGCCTCGCATATCAATTTTGGCATAGACAATAATAAATTTGAACAATCACGTCCCATACATTTTAAATTCCCCCTATATATACTCCGAAGCTTGAATACCACTGTGAGAAATTCCATAAAGGGCTCACTTAGATCCAAGGATCCAAAAAACCACTGCAGAGCAGAAAACAAAAGCATTTAGCAACATCCTATCCCAAGGACTGTTTCAAAATACTTCTGAACCCTGCCCTGTGAGTCAGATAGGAATGGGGTGGGTCCTGCCGAAATCTTCTACTCAGCAAATAACCATACCACAGGTTGATACGAGTGGGAAAGAAAGATGCTGAATGAGAGAAAGTTGGGAGATGTGCAGTGGTTCCCTGTTTCAGCTAAGACACAAGTGTTTGTGTCTCCAAAATATTCCTGCATCTAGAAACTTCTGTGTGCTGTGACATGCCAAATGTGTCATTTGCTTGGTTGGTGGACAGCATTTTCATGGTCCCTCCTTTGGACTCATGCAACTCCTGAAGGGAGGCGCCCGCCAACGCTTTCTCTTCAGGCTACCTGGAGAGCTATCCTGAGCAGACGGAGATTTTGTGGTTTGCTTGTTTTATTGGTGTAAAGGTCTTGCTCATAGTGAAAAGATTCACTGTTACACGTTCATGCATTCGCACATAATGACAATGGAACTTGAAACCAATCCTTACCCAGGATCTCCAGCCACTCCCCAGTTTCATATCTCTACTATGTTTCCCCCATTATACATAATAATGTATATATACACATATAATTTTTTAAAATTTTTCTAATTTTGAATTAGTGTATGAGTACCATTTAGATTCCCAGAAGAGTAAACTACATCATACAGTATTTATAGCCCCCGTTGCCCTCCCCATCTTCCTCCTGCCCCTCTCTCACTCCTTCATAACTAGATTTATCCCAGATCATGCATCATTCCAACTTTGGTGAGGCTCTTATATCAACTTGACTATCTTTCGTTCTATTTTAGGTTTTGCTCCAGTTTCCACATATGAGAGAAAACATTCGATCTTTGAGTCTCAGTGTTTGGCTTATTTCATTCAGTATCATTTTTCCATTTCCATCCATTTACCTGCAAAAGCCATGATTTCATTCTTTTGTTTAATAGTTGAGTAGATGTCCATCGTGGATGTATACACACACACACCACAGTTTTTGGATCCATTCATCCTGTGGAGAGCATCTGGGATGGTTCCATAGTTTAGCTATTATGAATTAAGCTGCTATAAACGTTGATGTGGCTGTGTCTCTGCAAAATGCTGATTTTATAACTTCTGGGAAAATGCCCAGGAGTGGAATAGCTGGGTCATATGGTGGTTCCAACCCTAGTTTTTTTTTTTTTTTTCCAGAGGGGTTATGCTAGTCTGCAGTCTCACCAACAGTGTTCAACACCTGTAAAATGCAAATCCAAACTACACCAAGATTCTACTTCACGCCAGTCAGAATGGCAAAGACAAAGAATACGAACTATAGACCCTGGAGAGGGTGTGGGCAGATAGGAAGCTTCAAAAGGCAGGCTGAGATCTGAGCGATCAGGTGGAGGCAGATAGAGCACAGACGACAGTTCTCAGTTCCTGAGGGGCCAAGGAGAGCAACAGAGGCCAGCCCTTCTCAGCACTGAAGGCATTTTATTGTTTTCCCCATGCATTTTGGTAAATTTCATGGAAGGCAACTCAGAGGCTCTGAGTGCGAAGGCAGGTATTCATGAGCCAGCTTCTCAGCTGGGCTTCATGGCCCTTAAGTACTGAGGACGTATTTCCACCCAGGATGGTACCAGCACTGGATGATTCTCAGGGACTCTTCCAGACCACACCTGTACCTGCCACAGGGTGTTTCTGCTCCCCTGTTACAGAATTTTCTTTTTTCTGCAGGTAGATTATTTAGAATGGACAGACCTCTCCCCACACCTGGTTTTTAAATTTTTTTTTTAAGAGGGAGAGAAGGAAAGAGTAAGAAAGAAAAAGAGTGAATCAATTTTATTTATTTTTCCAACTTGCCTTTGTTTCTCCAACACTGAATTGTGTACGTGGTGCTGGCGTTTGAACCCAGCTCCTCGGGCATGCTAGTCAAGCACCGTAACTGCTGAGCTACTGCTCCAGCCCTTGACCCCTTTTAATGCATAAATTTTCAGACATTCCATTCAAATTTCAAAATAGTTGAACCCTCCCTACTTATTCCCTAATGTTCCTTCCCCACCCTGCTGGCCATTTCTTTGGGAAGCTGGCACAGTGCAGAGAGAGAGAAAGAGAATAAGAGAGAGCTTAAATTGTTGGGCTAATTTTACCATCTTTACGTAGAAAATTAGCTTATTTTGATGATTTGGAAATTGATTCTGTTCTAATACATAGTTCGATCCTCTTGCCAACTCTTAGACAGAAACTAAAAGATAAGATGTTAGTGTTTTAGGAGTTGGTGAGCTGGTTCTGTTTTTGTTTTGGATGTAGTCATAACAGGGCATGTTTGTTGAGCATTAATTACATGTCAGGCATTGTGTTAACCTTTGTGCATGTACTAATGTAACTTTAGAACTTTCTAAGGTAAGTATTAGTGTTGTCTCAAAGTTGTAACTGGAACACCCACCCAGAAAATTTGGTTCTTCAGTCCCTGTACTGCTGGTTCTGATCCAGTCATAGCTCTCTAACGGTCCTTCATATTTAAAACTAAATGCACACAGAAATCATTGGTTTTTATGTTCTGTTCATTTATATGTTAAAAAATAAAACAACAACAACAACAGAAAACCCCTTCTGTTGACTTTCTACCCTGTTTCTGTTAAGGAGACCCCATGTTTTCCGAATCATGCCTACTGATCTTGGTCATGGACACTGCAGGAACTACATATAGAATTGTGAAGCAATGCATATCTATTATGTTTGGGACAAAGAAGGTAAGACCTATGACACACATAACAGAGGATATAATATTTCTATTCTCAAAATCATTCTTGTCAGGCACGTTGGGGCACGCCCGTAATCCTAGCAGCCTGGGAGGATGAAGTGGGAGGATCCCAAATTGAAAGCCAGCCTCAGCAACTTTCCAAGAGCTTGTCTCAAAACAGAAAATAGAACAGGCTGGGGATGTGGCTCAGTGGTTAAGCAATGCTGGGTTCAATTCCTGGTACCAAAAAAATATCTCATTTGAATGATTTCCTCATTGATTTGGAGTGGTTTGCCTCCACCTGGAATCCACAGGGTGGAGACGGTCATCCTGGGTTCCACCTCACTTACTATTTAATACTTGCATGTGCTTATGTTCTATCCTACTGCGTCTTCTGCCTGTGCCTGTCTGTATTCTCACCTGCTGTATTTGCACTGTCAAAGTATCCAGTTCAAAGGGAAACTCTTTTCTGGGAGCATTTCAGGCAGTATCCAGACACCAGAGTCAAATCTGAACATCCCTTTCTAAGTCCAGATTGGTCCAAGGGAAAGCATCCTGGGGAAGTTTTCCCTGATCTGCCAAACGCCTGCCCAGTGCTACCACTCTCGGGACTAAGACCACTCCATGTTGGCTGTTCCTCGCTGCCCCGTGAGTGACAATATTTTTGTACTGTTCTACAACCAACTGCTTGTGAGTGGCAGTCTTTCTTCTAAGTCATCCTTTGAAGTCTTGCTAAAATTTTGTGGGACATTTGGTTGCTGTCATAAATCCCGTACCACCATTTAGATGACAATGGGATTGATGATCTCATTGAGAGGATTGCATTGCATGAAGAAGATGCCCTTTAACGCAATTCAAAGTCCTCACATTCCCAAAGAAACTCCAATGAACACTGGGCTCTGTGGTGTGCTTCTCAGTTTACACAAAGTACCCACCGCAGTTGGCCCCTTAGCATGAAGACACTGCAATTCTGAGGAGTCAGAACAAGCAATCCAACCAAGAAACCCTTAGACTCTCATGTCTTCTTTTAAAGAGTATTATCAGAATTTATTAATATTCTTAACTTACATAATTTCAAATCTCATCATCCACATTAAAGCCTAGTAAAATCGTAAAATCGCTTGATTTTATTGTGCCCTCTCATTTCCGGAGAGACGTGTGTCCCTGCGCCTGTAGTGGACTCCGTGCTGTCCTGGCCACTACTGGGAGCGCAGTAGGGAAGGACGGTATTTGTGCTGCAGCTTGCTGATGCTGGAGAGAAAGCTGAAAACAAGTGAACAGAGGCAGACGCTCGTGATGTCCCGCGTAACACATAAGCTCGTCACGGAGCTGAAGTTTTAGAGTTCCTCCCTTTAAAACTTCCCGTAGACTTTCCCACTCATGTGTTCCTTTTTGTCTTGCATGTGTGAAAATGCGTCACTGAGAACACGTTACTTTTATCCCTATTGCTAGTGATTCCAAATGGGATGAGAGTGGGTCAGATGGTCTACAAAGGTCCCAACGACATCTAATTCTGTTTAAGGAAGGCCTTGAAGGTTAAGAGGCAATGTTCTAAGTACAGGGTCCCGCTCTGGTTTTCACCACATAGGCTGCATCTGGCATGGGGGCCTCAAGAACCAGGGAGTCACACGGTGGGAACCCTTCTCTGAGCACTGCGCTAAGTCTGCACGTTGTCTCCCCACAGCCCCTGTGGGACATGAGTGACACACGTTTCCCAGGTGACATCAGAGGAGCTAATCCAGCACATGACAGCTCCAGCTCAAAACCAACCTGACCCTTTGTCCTCGTCGCTCTGCTCTCTGGCTCACAGGATCCCATTCCACAAAGCATCTCCGTTCCTAGTCATTAATACTACTGTGGTGAGTTAGTCCCAAAACACAGAAAGAAAAACTATCTCCCAGTTTTTGAAGACCCACCAGGCATAAAAGTTATTTGAAATTTTTCTCTGTAACATCGAGCATTAGATATTAGGATTAAAAATGGAGGTTTTAGGGTGAACAATTCAATCTCAGTAAAAGAGAAACGCTGGTTATATGGGTGCCACAAAGATCATGGCCCAAAGCCTCCCAAGGGGAAGGGGATTGCTCACAAAGGTAACCGCAAGGAGGAAAGGTACACAGATGAGTACCTGACCCAAGAGGCCTTCATGTCTCTTAGAACTAAAGACCTCATGATCCAGAGCTATGAAAGCAAACAGGAGGAGCAAAGGGCAGGAGACATCTACCGACCACGACCGCCCCATTCCACACATTTGCACCATCTCGCTCGACATAACCCTGGAGTGAATGTGCTCGTGAGGTCAGGAGCAGCAACCCCGCCTTTCACAAGGGAAGGAAGTGAAGCGATCGCCCCGTGTTCCAGATGTGAACCTGGAGGCCTGGAGCACAGAATAACACGGCCAACGCTACTCAGCATCAACACAGCCCAGAACCAACCTCTGAACATTTGCCTCTAAGCAAAAAGACTGAGAAAGAAAAACCAACAAAAACTGTGGCTGTGAAACAAGTGGGAGAGAGGCAGGAAGTCCAAGTGCAGGTCAAAGCCCTAGAGAGGAGGGGTCCACACCGGGGCACAGGACCCGGGGGCGCCATCCGCAGAGCTGCCCTAGGGAGGGGTCAAGAGACAACAGGGACTGATGAGGGTTTACAGAATATGAAGCCCCACCAGGACAGCCTTGGATTTGTTAAGAACTTGGTGGTAGTTCTTCACATATATTATTTGTGGCTGAACTTGGAGAAAGTACTTATCTTTAAAAAGATTAGAATTGCGGTGGAAGGAGCATGGGGGGAAACTTCACATATTTCTAAGCTACTAAAATTACTGGCCACTGGCCCATAGCAACATGATGAGCAGTGTCCAGATGACTTGCTTTTGGCTGATTTGCTGTGGGCAGTTCAGAAGCCTTAGAGGACATTTCAATACATACAATTTTTCAATGAGTCTGCTCTAGGTGCTAAAAATTCATCACTGGAGAAATAAAAATTACTGATCTCATATTTGAGGGGTGGAGGAGACAAAAAATCGTATATAAATAATTTGTGAAGCACACCAAAAGACCGAAAGACATACTACAGAAAAACAAAAGAGCACATAAAATGGACTGGGGGGCTGGGGCGCTGGGGGGCTGGGAGGTTGGGAGACTGGGAGGCTGGGAGGCTGAGAGAATGGGAGGCTGGGAGGGAGCATTAGAACTCTCAACCTAGCTTCTGAAAAGCAGCCGCTGGTTAAGGCTTGGAGCAGGTGGAAGAGGGAGGAGGACAGGTATTTCAGGGTAGAGTGTTCCAGAGAAGGGGTGGGGTACAGTTAAACCAGACAGAACACATAAGCACACTGAACTTGATGTTCTGAGGACAGTAAGGTGTGGAAGGGCAGAAGACCAGAGGTAAGAGAAGAGTCACTGGGGCTCTCGTGAACCTCTATAAAGCCACTAGCATCTATTCTGCATGCAAGGAGAGCTGCTCCAAAGTATTGAGTAAGGAGTGGCTATGACTGAATTTACATTTTGAAAGTGCAAAGTGGATACCCAAGTGCCTCAGTGTGCTCAGGAGACACGGATAGTTCACTACGGTGCCATGAAAGGCGACAAAGGAGAGTCCTAGTCTATGCCATGCTAACGAAATACGCTGGAATTTGCTTCAGATAGGTCACCTCTACCAGCCCCAATGAAAATCATTCTTCCTGTGAGTAAAACCATGTCTCCTCTTCCCAATGTAGCTGCCAAACTCTTTCCTACAGATCATCTTTGTCAACTTAAACACTCACTTTGCCAAAGAAATGCATTTTATTTAACTCTAGAGCAAGCTTCTATTTTTCCAATGCGCCCTTTGGAAGACTCTACGCTCCATTCTGTGCCAACTTCCCAAAGTGTTCACCCAAGAAAACTACCTCCTTGGGGATGATTTTGTTGCTAAGAAAATTTTCTCCATATTGTATTTTCTATGTTGCTTACTTTTCAAAGCTAAAGAGGTTTTGCATAAGATTTTGTGAACTCAAGGATTGGGGTTTTGAAGGTAGTTCCTGAGTATATGCATCACAACATACTGGTACTCACAGCTCATTTCAAATAGGATGTTGTTTTGGGATGCAGTAAGTATCAGTAGGACACTGAACATAAGTTGAAGAGAGGAGATTGTATTTCTAATCCCAAACATGAAGCAGTGACATTGCTGAATTATCCACAAATAGGCCAGTCAACTAGGGATCCATTAGAAGGGTCTTGCAACTGAAGAAAGATCTTGAGAATCCATTTATTAGAATCAGCATATTACAGTGACACAGCAACATCTATGTCCATAGCAACTCAATTTACAAGAGCTAAATTATGGATCCAACCCAGGTACCCTCACTGGATGAATGGATCCAAAAGCTCTGGCACATATATACAATAGAATTGTACTTAGCAATTAGAAATAATGATATTGCAGTCTTTGAAGGTAAATGGATGGCAATGGAAGAAATCATGCTGAGTGAAGTTAGCCAAACCCACAAGAGTCAAAGGTCAAATGTTTTCCCTCATTTGTGGAGGCTGGAGCTAGACCCAGGCTTGGTTGAAAGGTAGTCAAACTCATGTATTACACCCAGCAAAGGCGCAGCAACACATGATCTAGGGAAACAGATATGTAGGAGGAAAGAGGGAAAGGGAAGGAACTGCTAAGGGGAGGTGAGAGGGAGAGAAACTACTGAGAGATCTAGAGAGACAATCAACAATGTAGCATACTCTTTACCCCCCTGAGAATCTAAATAACACTTATGCAATCATTTAATTCTGGAAAATTCACAATCTAAACACTTATATTTCTTGTGGGGGTGAAATGTAGAAGAATCAAGAGACTGGGTTGTGGAAGATATGGGGGTTATTCTGCTTTAGAAATATATGCATATGATATTGTTACTTTCTATGCATTTATGATTGTACAATAACTCAACTCCTTAATAAAAAGAAAACTTAAAAGCACCTGTATTTTTCTTATTAAAGTAAAGGCTCCAGAGGCACAGACAGCCTACAGTGGTGGTTGGCTGGGTCAGCAGAGGAATGGCAGAAGGGATGAGAGTCACGCTTTGTCTCCTTGCCCATCCTTCCCATGCTGGAGAGAAGCAGAGGATGTGAAACCTGCAGTTCAGGAGGACCCAGCTCTGCCTTCTGGCCCTTTGCAGAAGTGGCATTATTAGTAGCAACAGCAAGCCTCAGCAACATTCACGATAGGATGCTCTCCACAGAGCAAGTTCAACCACCACGAAACATCTCACTACAAGGCATCCCGGCTTAGCTCAAGATGCACAAAGGGTGGACCCTGGGAAGTCCCTTAGACCCATTTACTCCCCAAATGTAACCCACTCCCCAATCCCACTACTCAGTACACGGTACCCCCCCTGGCAATGTCAACCTTGCCATAGAGTAAGAAATACAGGCTCCTGGGCTTCAGTCCACACCTACTAAACCAGAGTCAGAATTTAACCACATCCTACATGATTTATGAAAAGATTACAACGGCAGAAGCAGAAATTTGCAACAATAACTTGCAAACTTTGCATGTTGGAATCACCTGGACAGTGTTTTCTTAGCTGTCTTTCATGCAGACTGGACCCCATGTAATACACCCAAGTGGTTTCAATATGCAGCCAATGTTGAAAATCAACCATTTAAAGAAAGAAAGAACATTTCAATCCAAATAGCAATTGCTACAAACTTTCATTACTAATTACCATATAGGTTTTCCTGAAAACTTAGATAGTAAAAAAAATCTCAATGTGTCCTATTATATAATTAATGCTCATACCTCTAAAATGCTGATATTTTATTGTGCAACAGATCCATTATGGACAAAAGGTTAGATAAATATGCATAAATCCCCCAGTAATGTTAGTGATTCTTTGCTTTTAAACACTGCTTGTAGTTGCGGTGCCTGTTAGATTGAATGATTTCCTCTCTCTTATTTCTCAAATTATTACTCAATGCAGAAGATAAAGAACCTTAACTATGCTCCACATTTTCTGACATGGTTATTACACCTGTTTTTCAAGGTAGCTCCAGGAGCTGAAAAGATTTTGTGCGGCATGCGATGCTTTTGTTGAACCAACAAGATTGACTGGTCTTGTGACTGATGTTTAGTGAGTCAATCAATTGCACTACACAATGGATAGCAGCCAAAGAAATTTTTCTTTTATTCATCAGAAGGTTATTCTGTAATATTAAGAACAAAGAAAATCAACTCTCTGTGCAGCCAGAGTCAATCTTTCAAAATGTAACATATCTATTAGGACAGAAAAAAGTGTCAAATGGGAAACAAATTGGCTAAATTGCTTGAAACATCTCTCTAAATTAAGTTTACACATTAAAGGAGAGATAAAAGACACAAGCCCATCATTGTCTAAGACACAAGTGTCTTCTGATTTTCAGCTATTTTCTACTTCTATTTTCCCCTTACATTTTGAGCAGTTTTGGTTATAAGCTACAGAAAATAATATCAAGCTGGCTTAACCAGGAAATGAAATTATTCTTGCCTGTAACTAAAATATCCAGGATTCTCTGGCTCCAGGTGCTGTTGAATTCAGATGCTGAATCTTGTCAACTTGGTCTTCCTCTCTCTCTGGGCTGTTTTCCTTCTGTGCTGTCTTAAATTTTAGTTAAGTTTGTACAGGACACATTAGTGTGTCCAATAAACCCTTGTATATATCTCACTGCCTTATCATCCCTTGAGCCCCCATCACTGACTTAGATTCTGTGGCGAAGGAGATGTTTCTGGGCATGAGCTGAGTTCTGTGCTCCCCAGGGGAGCTGGAGAGATGGCCAACCTCAGTTACTCCAGATGAACTGAGCAGAGAGGAAGGCAACTGCTCCCTGGAGGATAATCAAAAGGTGATGGCAGAAAAGGGTTTGGATGCTGGGAAGGAAAGCTTACTATTCCACAGGGGATCACATATCATTTGCCTTTAAAATCAAGCCTCGATACTACAATAGAGGCTTAGAGGAATGGACCAATTGCCCATTAGTATATTCAATAGGCTATGCTGTTTTAATTGGGCTTTAGATTTTACAACTCAGTTCCCTTTTGATCTTTGCAAGCTCGAGTTCCGGAAGCACTGCAGCCCATAGGAGGAACTTCAGTGGCCAGGGCAGGAGGGAGAACAGCTGTTTTATTTAGTTCTAAGTGTTGCAACATCATGAAATCCATCTCTCTTGAGCATGGTCTTGTGCTAGCAATACATATGTGCTCCCGTTTATTGATCACTGATGTGAAGATGCTTAAACTTGGGGCTTTAAAAATAACTTGAATAAAGAAAACCCAACTTTTTATGAACTAGTATTCTATTGTTCAAGTTGCAAAGCACCCAGAAAAAGGCAGACCATAGATTGTGAAATTCCAGTTGGGCTTGTACAACTCAACAGACTCTGTTCTTTATTATCATGAATGCTGGCTCCTTCGAGTCCAGAGTGGGCCCCAAGAAATCAGCCACATGCATGACCCTGAAATCTTACCTCCTTTCCAATCTTATATTAGAGTTTTTCAAAGACAAACAAAAATGGGTAAAGATTTGTAAGTTATTGAGCTACAGAAATAGGACTGAAGAAAGAGTTAAGAATCAAATATTTTCATGTGGAATCTATTTCTTTCAATTATTTATGGATGTCCAGAATAATATATTAGATTGAAATATCAATATTTTGTCTTTTTTTCTGCTCACTTTGCACCAAGAATTAGAAGATCAGCCCTATTTGGACCTGCGAAGTTGCACCTGGGGAGATTCACAGTGCAGTGTTATTTCCACAACCGAGCTGCAGTTGCTTTAAAGCTGGACTTCACAGCCTCAGCCCTGCTAACATTGTGAGTCAGATCACTCATTATGCATGGTAGAACATTTAGCACTGTCCCTGTCTTCCACTCAATAGATGCCACAAGCAGCCCTCATTTTTGTAAAAACCAAAAATATCTCAGGCATTGCAAAACATCACTTGGGTTACAAATTTGTCCCTGATTGAAAACCACTGTTTTAAAATTCTGGAATGGCAATAGTGAAAACCATACAATACTTTATGAAGATAATGGGGGAGCTGTCATCCAGAATAAAAATAATCTTTTGTTGTCCCTGAAATTCTGAAACTGTTACAAATATTGCTTTGGAATTAACTGCAAATCTGTTCAATTTATTTTTCAAATCCTGAGAATAAAGCTGAAACGACAGAGCAGGTAACTCCCTGTGCCACATGAGCCTTCACAGGGAAAGAAGCAAAGAGGTGCTGCTTAAAGGGGCGCCAGATGGACGTGCCCACTGAAACGAAGACTCCCATTTCCACTTCCCTTCTGCTGGTCACTATAGCAACAAGAACACAGGCGATTCAGAAGTAGGACACATGCACTCCAGCATGCCAAGTTCAATTTAAATCTGGATTAGCAACATAAGAAAGAAAAAACAGGAATCTCTAAGCGTAATGTGCCCATCTACTGTATTCGGAGACCAACACACTGGCTGTGCCGGGCGCAAGAGTAACAAGAAGTTCAAGAAGACCCTTGGGATGCTTTGGGGGCAGGGAAATCCAGCACTTTTTTTTCTAAGGCATGACACAGACAGATCTCGCCCAGGAGTTTTGTCTCATGAAAGTTAGGCGGACTTAAACAGAGGGTCCATCCTTAGTGCTTACTCATTTTCTCCCCCCCCCAAAAGGTAGAATAATGAGCATCCCCAATGATAGCAAAGGAACAGAATTTTGAAATTGTAAATAAGTCTGGAATACCTATGCTCCAAGCTAAGGAACTAGCATAATATCTCTAACGAACAAAACTGTAATCTCCAACAGTACTATTTTTCCAGACAAGTTTTCAAATACACATATAGAATTATGTTCAGAGCCAGATATAAATTTCAAAATTGAAAGTATAATGGTTAAAACAGAAACACTGAGGCTGGAGCAGTGGCTGGGTGGTTAAGGTGCTTGCCTGGCATGTGTGAGGATGTGGGTTCAAACCCCAGCACCATGTACGCAACAAAGTATCAGAGCAATGAAGCCCCGTGAAAAATTAAATAAAATTTCTCTCTCTCTCTCTTAAAAAAAAAAAAAACCAGAAACACTGAGTTGCTTCCTAATGTGATTATATGTTATTATGTAGGACATATCATTTCTTGGTTTTTATCATCAAATGCTATTGTAGAAAATGATGGGTTTCTTTTCTTCTTTTCTTAGTTTGGTACAGCTATGCCTCAGTTTAAAGAGCTTGGAAATTAAATTTCTTACCTTCATGAACCCAAAGTTCTAGAGGCAATTTCTGTATTTCTGATTGTGGATGGGTCTTTGTGTTCAAATTTAAGCTGTATTAGACAAGTGCCCTATCATTTAAAAAATATATATATATAATTTTTAAAAAATCCATAACTCATCCATTCCTTTGTAGAAGTAATCACATTTTTAATCAATTTAATTTCATATATTGTATGTAAAGATCATTTCCATTTGACCTTTTCTAGTAAGGGAGGCAGTTGTCACTGTTTAACCCCACAGTGTGAATACCTTCTGATAGAAAGCATTTCTAAGTGCCCTGCAACTATATTTCTGCCTTCTGTAAGAGCATCTTTTTTTTAATAGTACTTGGGATTGAACCTAGGGGTGCTCTACCACTGAGCTACACCCCCAGCCCTTTTTATTTTATTTTGAGACAGGATCTTACAGGTTGTTGATGCTAGCCTTAACTTGAGTTCCTCCTCCTTCAGCCTCCTGAGTAGCTGGGATTGCAGGTATGTGCCACCATGCCTGGCTTTAAGAGCAATTCTTAAAATTAGTGTTGAGTTTCAATTTTCTAACCAACTTTGGGTCTTTCTTTTCAGTAGAATTTGTAAGTGAAGATAAAAGGAAATGAATACAGAGTTTTAAAAACTGCAAAGTAAATATATCTTTTAAATTTCCTATACAAGGATCTTGGTATTATGTTAAGGAAAAAGTACTTCATATATATTTATATATGATCTGTTAGAGCCCGGCTACTATAATGATTTTAGATCCTTTGAAATCCTAAACCAGAATTTTTCCTTATCTTCATCCATGCTCAGATAAACAGCAAGTTAGCCTTCATATGTGATAAACATAACAAACCTTTCTAGACCCAAGGCCAATGATGATGTAGGCAGCCAAGTGGAGATCAGAGTCCTAGGTGTAAATGTGATGATGAATGATCACACTGAGTAACAGGATCTTAAAGGTACTCTTTTATCCAAGAATAATGTAACCAAGCAATATATCACAGGTCAGCAACATGATGTAGCTCTGAATGATTCTTCCCAAAAGTTTTCTATGAGGGCTTCATGAAAATAAATTCATATGACTTTGATATTAATTTTCCCTTACTGTTAAAAACAAGAAAACAGAAAAATAGAAGAGTATTTGAGCACAATGACTTTCCTGTTATAAAAAATTCAGTCATGTTGACAACAAAATTTCTGAACGTTAATTTACGAGGAAAATAAGACCTTCTTGCAGGATATTCACATGTGGCTAAAGTTTTAAACTTTATTAACTCATTAACTTTACCTTTGGAAACTCTGCAGTAAATCTAAAAGCTCACAACTGGCTCAGATGCATATCTCTTGAAGATTTAACAGGTGTTCGACAGCTTAAAATGAAAAAAATAAATTAAAAAACAGACTTTCCAAAGTAAGGTCAAGCCAAAGCATTTTGAAAACAACTGAAATTAGTTTTCTGATATATGCAGACACACGCTTCTTTCAAACAGAAAATAATATGCGAAGCCAAGTAAACCGTATGTAAAATTCCTAAGGGAAAGCACTGTACCGCCTGCAGGGAACATCTGCTTTTACCCGTGGAGTGGCTGGTTCCCTTTCACATGATGAGCAGAAGCGTTTCAGCCTTCAGTGTGGAGTCAGGTGTGTGACTAGGTTGAGCATCAGCAGGAGTGGCATTAGGTGTTCACATGCACTGGTAGATAACAACCTTCCCTCCTCATTAAATCAGGAAGCTCACCTATCCTCCTACTCAGTGGAAGTCAGTGGAGTACTTGCTTGAGGAATAAAGTTTAAATAGACACCCACATTATCAGTAATCAGGAAAAATTAGGTCTCCATGCAATCTTGTTTAAAATCAAGATCAATCCAACACCTCTATGAGGGGTCCAAGTATTAAATTCGTAAATAAAGAGAGAATCAGGATTGATTCCGATTAATTATTGACAGTTGCTAGCACCTGCCCAGTCTGAATGTGTGCAAGTGTAGCTGCTGCTGAGATCCAGGGCCACCCCCATGCTGGGCAAGTGGTCCCCACTGAGTCACATGCTCAGAACTAAAAATGTTTTCAGAGATTCTTAGGACCACGTTTTCTCCCATATATTTTTTTAAAAGAGAAAAAGAATTGGGTCTAATTTATTTGGGTTTTAAAATACTGTTGCCGTTAGGGGAACTGTACATATGTGGTGGGGGTGGAGGGAGGAAAGGGAGGGATCTAGGGAGGCACTCAACAAGGTCACATACTCTTTGCTCCCCTGAAGTCAAATAATACTTATGCAATCATTTAATTCTGGCAAATTCACAATCTAAACATGTATGTCAGTTGTAGGGGCAAAATATAGAAGAATCAAGAGACTGGGGTGTGGACCATGTGGGGGTAACTCTGGTTTAGGAGCAAATGCATATCTTATTGTTACTTTATATGCATTTATGATTATACAGTAACTGAACTCCTTAATAATAAAAATGAATATTGTTGCTGTGCTCAACTAAATCATGTGTCCATTTCAGGATCAACATATGACATTTGTCACCATGCAGATGCCTCATAAATACACCTCTGCAGTACATGATTTTAGATGCCAATGTATGGGGAAGGCAACATGCAGGAAAAATATTCTGTCAGAAAACATGTCAAAGGCTGGTATATCTTAAAAGCCCCTCTAATGTCATGCTTCAATTAATTTTGTTATGATTATTAAAATAGACTAACAGAAGGCTTTTTTGTATGCACAAAGATACCAACAATTAAATATCAGAATTGGTAGGAAGGTAAGATGATACTTCCAAAGTGAAAAGAAAGTATAAAGTACCATGCAAATGCTAATTATAAATCAACTGAATAATATTGTCTAAAATCCTGGGGTCATTTGGTTTTTCTAAATTGTGTTTAAAAATAATTATACGTTCTTCCAGGAAGCGCAATGCAGCATTGGGCAGACTCCAGCACTCTTTGCAAATCACATTCATATAACTGTGGCATAACAGAACCAGGAAGTTGACTTTGGTGTAATTTACAGACCTTACTCAAATTTAATCAGTTTTTTTAGAATAGAAGATTCTGTGGTCTTGCTTTATTTAATTTTATGTGGTGCTGGGGATTGAACTCAGGTCTCTAGGTAATGGTAAGCGAGCACTCTGCCCTGGAGTTACAGCCCCTGCCCCACATCCACATTTAATCTGTGTGTGTGTGTGTGTGTGTGTGTGTGAGTGTGTGTGTGAGCGTGAGTGTGTGTGTGTGAGCGTGTGAGTGTGTGTGTGTATGTGAGTGTGAGTGTGTGTGTGTGTGTGTGTGTGTGTGTGTGTGTGTGAGTGTCTATCCCATTTTATCCCGTGTAGATTTGTGCTACATTTTTTACTCTTTTCTTGCCTTCATCTTCACATTCTAATTTTTTTTTTTTACCAGTAATAATCATTTGACTTCTGGAAAAAAATGCATAGTTTTTTGCATTTTTGTGTATCTTCTTCCTGCGCATTAGGCCTCTTATCTGGGCCCTGTTTTCCAACTTTCCCTACTCAGAATCATTCTCTGCATTGTTATCTTTGGTCCTTCACATGAAGCACCTCTGAGTTTCCTGCAGGTGAGGGCTCCCCACAACTGACCCGTTTCCTGGCCACTTCTGCACTCTGGGTTTAGCAACTGTGGCTGACCTTACATTACACACACACGCTGCAACCTGCCTGAGGTTCCTGATGACATCGAAACTCCCTGATGTCTCGGATGAGGCGCACCCAGGGGACTTTCTAAACAAAAGCAATGCATGTGATTTGGAGGACTCTTCATGAGCCCCTCTGCGGCGGTGACAGCTGCATGGCGGATGTGCTGCTCCCTCTAGGAAGGATGAGCGCGGTGGAGCTCAGATTGACC
>PVKS010012589.1:0-10000 GCA_004027875.1 Aplodontia rufa
AAAAAAAAAACCATGCCTTTTAAGGTCTTTTTCTGCATGGACCACAATATCCCGCCCGACATGTAAGTGTTCCTGCAGCAATACAATTGAAATATTTTCTTGTGGAAAAAAAAAAGGAGAGATAAATGATTTATGAACAGCCCTTGAGGAGTCCCAAATATCAGAACAATCTAAACAAGCAATGAAGTCATGTCTCACCATATAGGGTCAGGAGTATAGCATCCATCACCTTCACAGGCCAACAATACTTCACAACCTTTAGGGTTCGCACTCACAAATAGTAGTAAATACTTTTAAACTAAATAAATAACCGCTGTCAAGTTCACTTACAGAAGCAGTATGCCATCTTTTCCAGAGCTGTGTTAACTAGAATATCCATTCCTATAAACCATTATGCTGCTGTCCACTCCTCCCTCTTTTTTTGTTAATCCAGGTAAAACAATTCATAACAAACTTAGCTTTTATATCAGAATTCAAATGAGATCACGTCATTCTGTCCTTTCAGGTTGACCTACTGATAATCAAAATTAAATGCACTGAGATAGACATTGTACTTGCTCCCCACTCCATTCCTCAACTCCTCAATTCCTGGATTTGCCAAGTGTAGGTAATGGGGAAATTTTCACTACAAAATTTTCTTATATGGTATGGTCAATAATGAATGATAAGCTTAACTCCATTCACTTTATGAAAGAAAAATAGCTTGATTTTCCCATTTGTTCCTATTTTGAGTCTTCGTCACCATCATCACTGGCCTGAGATCTTAATAACATAGATCTTTTCTCCGCAAAGAAGAGGTTCAATTTTGTACAATAATCAACATACACTAGTTTTAAATGAGGGTCACTGGGCAGAATATATCAGATCAGTGTATATTTTTGAACTTAGGATACACACTTTTTATTCAACCTCCTACAGACCTTAGTAAGTTCTATTGGGTCCTTATATTGGTTCAAATAAAACACCCCTAACGTTGAGTCTCAGCAAAATTTTATACATGTGTTGGAGCAACATGGCTGGCACAAAAACAGACGGTTACTTCAAAACCACAAAGAAGTGGGAGCCCAAAGAATTCCTTTCTGCAATTCAATAAACAAGAGGAAAGATGTACTGTTTGCTGGCTGAAAATAGACACTAATTTTACATCTGTCTCTGAGGCACAGCAAAAAGCCAACTAAAGAGCAGTAATAAATGTCCAAAAACAGCATCAGTATCCAAAACTCTCACAGTAATCTTCAGAGGAATTAATTACAATTCTGTGTAACAGTTGCATTGGCAAAATGTACCCATAATTATATACAGGTACTGTACTGTATTACAGGGAAATTTGCCATGTGATACCATGTTTACATGATAATTGATGGATAAGATAAAACTATTTGCATATGAAGTGCATATGAATTATTGGCATGGCTCACCATTTTATGTGGAATCATATTAAAGTTTCATTTTCTCTAAAACTGTATGTGTAATATGGGGTTACCAAAGGGTATAAAGCTGATACTTAAATTTGCTTTATAGCAAATGGGACTGGAAAGATATATCTGAATATGCATTACTAAAAACCTATATTTAAAAGGCTGCATAGTTGATCTATAATAAGCATTATTTTCACTTCACCAGATTACATTATATTAAATCCTCTCTATTCTTCCTTCCAAGTAAACAATACCCTAAATTGTATCACTATGACAATTAATTTTACAGTCATATGCAAAGCAAATAATGGTTTCTCTTTATTGTCTACAGCTATAACTTTTATTTTCCAATTTTTGTATTCTGGCTACGTATAATAGAATAGTAGCAAAACGTGACATTTTTATAATGTCCATACCTGCTGGAAAATTTCAGCATTTGCAAAAATGGCCTATTATAGCATTTAAACATTGCTGATAATTAGCTTGACATTTGAAATACCAGAACTGTTGTTTTGAAGATGCCCTATACAATGTTACCTAACTAACCCCTTTTCCTGCTTATATGCTTTCTCTACATTACTCTGTCAGTTACAATATAAATAAGATATCAGTAGCTAATATATTAATGTGCAGAAGAACTGATGTGAAGGGGCAATACTTCATCTTCACCAGAAGCAGAAGTTTTATTGATGTTAAGGAAAATCACATATGCAGATTATAGACAGTTAATTGTTAATAAGGCAGTTGACAATGATTTCCTATAACTCCACTCAAGTTAAGTGCACCGATGAGTCTTCCAATGCCATCATCAAACATTTATTAAACACATGTAATGGGGTAAATTCTGAAGATAAGAGGAGGTGCTATGGTCACCTCAGGAAGCTTACAGTTCATTTGCAGAAAAAAAAATCATAAATTGCAGTTCTAGAGGGATGTTTGAAGTCAACTCTTGACATGTGACAAAGCAGATAATATGGGAAGAGGAAAGTCAACTGACTGGTCAAAGGTGGCACAACCAGTTGGTGGCAAAGCCAGAGCTAGAAAACTCATCTTTAGGCAGACAACAGCCACACAAAAAGATAAATAATAACAAAATTCCCAGAGAAGAATGTGATCTTCATTTAAATTTCACAAGTTCAGAGTAAAGGAACAGAAAATCCAGGGACTTTAGGGGATTTTTATGCCACAAAATGGAAATTGTTGCTTAATTTTAAATTGTTTTGATGATTGTTACTTTCATGGCTCCCCTTAATTTGAGTTATAGAAGCCTACCAATTTGATCAATTACCAGAACCTAACAATACACCCATGTTTCCTGCAATAGTTTGGAAACAATAGAAATAAAGAGGCAGTTCACAGAATTACGAGCTTGATGACTTGCCTTCTTGTCCCAGCACCAACATGTAAGCAGCTGTGTGGCCTTGGCCTATCACCCAAGGAAACTTGGTACAAATGGGTGAAAATAATGATAATGGGTTCCTTGTTTATGAGATTGTCACGGGAGCCTACGAAATGGTATGTGCCATGGAACTTGGTGAAGCACAACACTCTAACATGGAAATGCAGCGTGATGTGACCGTTCTAACCACTGAAGTAACAGTAAAGATGGGCTACAGCTTCAGTGTCCTCTCTGCTGCTTCCAATGGGTGGTAGCTAGGAGCAAAAAAAAAATTATCTGAATATGTGCCTGTCACAATTTTGATGTTGGTCCTTTTTAAAAAACTTGATTTGCAAAGGTGGTCTGAAGTAGGGGGCCCCTGATGGGACACAGCATGCCAAATCTTTCCGTTAAGATGTCATACAGAGGGGCTGGAGTGGTGGCTCAGCAGTTAATGGCTCTTGCGTGGCATGCGCAAGTACTCGAGTTCAAATCCCAGGGCCTCGTACACAGCAAAGTCTCAGAGCAATGAAAGCCACATGAAAAACTGAATAAAATTGCTTCTCCTCTCTCCCCCTCTCTCTCTCTCTCTCTCTCCTTTTTCTTAAAAAAAGAAAAAAAGAAGATGTCATACATATAGGAAACCTCATTTTTTAAATGTCTCTGCTAATAATGTGAAGAGTTGAAACCAAGTCCTTTGGAATTCCTGAGTCATTTGTTTTCCCGCACCTCTGTGCTTTAGATGCTTGGAGACCGACTATGTTGGGGCCAGTGAATTAAAGGCCTCACTGGGTTGCTTTCTCAGAACGCCTGTCTGTGTAGGACAGACCTTCTTGGTCTTTTCACGTGGACTTTGGCCTTTATTCCTCCCTCCCCTCCCTTCATGTTCTACTTTCTAGGTGTGTGTTATTGAGGACAAGATGTGGCTCTATTTCAAAAACTTTAATCCAATAACTTATTTTTCCAGGGAAGATTTATCACTGAAACCCCTCCGTTATCACAGTTAACTTGCTACCTCTGCAACTGGATGGGTAAAGATCAGAGGAGCAGACTGAAGGTTTGATTCTTCATTTAATTGAGTGACAGGTACAACAAGGCAAAGACAAATTTAAACCGAGATTTTCTTCTGAATGTGAACATGTGTTGCTGAAGTACATACGTGAGCCTTAATTTCTCAATTAAAAATGGGAACAGCTTTATCACTGAAAGTTGAAAGATGAATTAATGCTAGAAAGAAGAGACCATGCCAATTTTATATATTCAAATGGAATGTGCCATTCAGTACAAAAGAGTGTTATAAAGGGACTACTATTAACATACTATAGCCAGCATTTATAACAAACTAGCTTGGTCACTTTAATTTTTTATCCCAGGAACATTCAAAGGCATTAAACCCGCATTATAAATTAATGAGTTGTAAAATGTCAGCTGATAAAACAAAAGCAGTTTTGAGTATAGGGATAAAAATGTTTCCATTTCAGATTAGCTCTGTAAAAAATATGGATATTAAGTGAAATGAGAGAAGAATTTCTGCCATCAAGGTTTAGATGGGGAGGTCAGTTCTGAGGTGCCCCCAACTTCCTGGTTACAGCAGCATTTGGGAAATATGGCAGCCACTCACCCATTTTGGAAGTACTGGCAGCTTCCCTAGCACCTGGGAGAGGTTTTTACATTTCAGTATGGGAGTGGTTAAAAAGAAGGAAAGTTTCACGTTTTCATAAATTTGAGGCTCTGGATAAGCTCCCACAGTTAGGTAATGCTATCTTAGTTATGTAACTACCTCTTAATATAAGGAACAACAAAATTAATGGCACATAACAATAAAGGCAAGGATCCTCCCTTCACCAGACCATCATAAAACCAGATATTGGTTAGAGAATTCGTAACAGCAGATTCAGTTATCTTTCGAGAGAAGGCATGGTATTCCTAGGTCATCATGTTCTAAGCGAAATTTATGCTTTCACAATGACTTCACATCTGTTTATTTTTTATAAAACCAAACATAGGCAAGTTTTCCTATGTATCTAGGACTCGTAATGGTTCTGATCCCTTTATTCAACTCCTACCAAGGAAGCTAACCATCGTGTTGATATTTCAAACACACATGTCCCCTGCCTTACCCTCACTGAGTTTTGGTAATTATAATTTCTATCCTTTAAATTTTTTCCAGCTTTACTTTCTGTCTACATTTATAATATGCCTGCACTCTAATAATACACTACTTAGCCAATCTTATTCCAGAACACAGGTCAACAATTCCCTTTGGTGTGACAACATCTAGCAGCACCTTCATCATCAAGCTATCCTGATGGCATGCTAAGGGAAGACCCTAGAGGGGTTGCTATACGTGGATACTTTCATACGCATTGTACATCTATTTGCCAATAATGCTTCAAAATTTAATAAAATACAGTGTCTCCCAACAACATGGCAAAAGAAAGAAAATTTAGAAGGTTCTAATTTTAAAAAAGTATTAAGAGGCTATACAGAAAAATATGCTCATTATCATGCCTGAAGGATATTCAAGAAGAATGTGAAAATAACTGTAATTCATTTAGGACCTGGAAGTATGAAATAATAAGCCTCCAAGCCATCAAAATTGTTTTGGTATTTTTTTATCTGACATGAGGGCAGACCTTGTCTAGCTTTAAGTTTTATAGTAATAAGACCTTGGAAATAAAACCTTGAATAAACTGAATATAACGAAAGGGGAAATGTGTCCTTGTGTAAATAGATATTGTGTCTATCACCTTCCTCTGAAAAGGTTACACAACTTCCAAAGCCCATAAAAGGTGTAAAGTCAGTAAGTGCCAGGGTACATTGGAATGTTTTCTAAAAAATAAACACAGAATAGAGAAACTACAACCATTTTCTCTGATTGTTTTACAGTTGCCCCACCCCTGAACCTACTTCATAACTTTACATTTGTCTAAGATATAGATACAAACTGGCTATTGTAGATATAGATATAGATACTATTTGGCTATTGTAGTTCCACAAATTTCCATAAACTAAGTAACCTCTTTTCCCCCAAAACCCTAACGTAAACCCCCACCTTCATGTGAAGTAACAATGGTTTGTCTCTTAAGGAATATGTTTCCTGCAAAAGGCTTTCCATGTTTCCATGAAAAAGGAGACCGAAGTTCTATCCTATCCATAAAAGTAATTGCTCTCAAATATTTGTCAGTTCGACAGATCTATTTGGTGACTCTCTGTAGTTTACTGATGTCAATAATAATTCTTGGGTCTAAGTCATGTTCCATGGGGCCACTGCAGTGAAATAATGGGAAAGAATAGCTTTTCCAGAGGAAAACAATTCCCTTTAAGGCAGCAAGGGGTGTGGATCACCTTAATAAATCTTAGTGGGTGGGGGAAGTGGAATCATTGAGGGGGAAAATAGTCGTCAGTCTTGAAAAGAGGTGTGGCTCAGTATAAGGCAACCGTTGGAGAAGATTTTGCTTGTGGTGGAGATTTCATCAGTAGCTTTCTCCTGATCACTATGGCTTAAAAGTATGAGTCGTTATAAACTGGATCACATGCAAAAATTCTAATCTCGGTGAATCTTGTCTCTTACCCCAAAGAAACGCCTGAGAGGGGATCCTTTAATGGAGACCAGTTCCTCATTCTGCCTGATGGGATTGTTCACTGAAATCTGAGTTTTATGCAACATCTAACACCTGAGAAAGGCATCAAAACTTCATTTTCTTACCCAAAGGATTTTTCTTAAGGATTAGCAGTAGATTCAGATCTGCTGGGCTAATGACATGATCATTCAGTATCTTTCAAACTGCAGCCACTTCTACTAACGTAGCAACACCCTTACTAGGAGTCTGTTTTCAAAATAGCATCATTGCACCTCACAATTGACAGAACCAGACAACGGTGAAAGGGACAGTGACATGGCAGACACAAAAGCTCAACACATTATGGCCACTCTAAACAGAGTACAAAAGGAAGGGAGTCAGTGATGTGTAAACCAAACAATGTGAGGGGAAAAATATTGAATAATTTCTGTCATGAGGCACTGACTAAAGCCAGGCTCTAATTGAATTAAACTCCCATTTATTTGCTCAGGCCTAAACAACAGGCTGGGAGGAAGAAAAAAAAAAAAAAAACTCAAGGTTTGCTCGACTGTTCTGAGGTACCACCTTTCCTCACCCCTGTATAAATCCACCATCTGTGCTCACAGGCACACATGTTCCCTCTCTCAACAAATGCACGGAGACCCTACCAAGCACAGAAGCCAAAAAAGCACGAGGCACACAAAGGCTCCCCAGGCTGCCCCAGGTCTAAAGGAGCAAAAGGGGTAGAAAAGATCTTTTGCTCATTGCCCAGGTGAGACGGCCTGGTGTGTCCTCTCAGCCTCGACACGCGTCAAGTAAAAGAAAGGTTAAAATTAGAAAATTCAATTTATTTGATAATTTCCCAGAATAATTAGAGTTAATATGGGTTAATTAATATGCAAATCTCTCAGCAGATGTTCTGCAGCAGGGCCTGTGTGAGAAAACAGCCTTTGCTTTCTCCTACGTGATTTTGGCTGTCAGTTATTGGGTATAATTACTGTAACTAACCGAATACACACAAAACCTTTGGAATATAAAATTGTTACAGTTCTAGCTCTGCACAAGCTGCTACTTTTCTGCAATAAAAGCGAACAATTTCTTTCAGAAAATAGGAGCCTTTTTGTTCCTTTCTTGATTTAAAAAGAAGAAATGAATCAAGTAAATGGCTTATCTTTTTCTATGCATAATTAGGTCAGTATTATATGAACATTCCAATGAGCAGTGGTACAAACGTACATATAAAATGATAGCTCAAACCACCTGCAAAATCACATAAAATTGTTTTATTCAGAATCTTTTTTTCCTTCCCCACCAGAACTTTGAAATGCTGAATGTCTTTCTTTCCAACATTGCCAACATTTTCTAAATTCAAAAGGATCCCACAACTTTATTAATTTTTTTTCTCTTCAAAGACACAAAAGAATAAAGTGGCTAAATGTTTTTAAAGGTACATAAAAGGGTGGCTTCTTTTGTAAAAGAACTTGTGTGGAGTTTTAAACTTTTAAAAATTCTTGTACGTTGGCTGTTCATCAGCCTATGAAAGGTACAAAGGTTCAGAGAGGCTGGAACCCATGCTCACAAGAGAGGCGCTGCTCTGCTTAGTCAAGTCTTGAGCAATGGCTTACTCAAGAGAATTCTGATACATGGTTACATTTTGTTCAATCGATAATTTTATTGAACCTTGTTTATTCTTAAGCATTTGTAATCTTCTAAAGGGACGCTCAATGGAGACAGAGAAATTTTAGGCCTGATCAACCAATTTAGATTATTTGTTAATACTTACATCAGTTTTATAACATTATCATCAGAAAAATTATTCAGCCTCAGCACACAAAAGTGGATGCAATTTTGTTTTCACTGGTTGATAATGTTTTTAATTTTAAAAAATCCCAATAAACACCAGGCATCTATGAAATAAAATTATTCATCCCATCCTTTGGCTGGAACAACTGAGGCGCAAATGTGGTCTGCCTTGTCCACGTTTTCTACTTTAGCGCAGGGGCTGAAGCGGGGGCACTAATGGTCACTCTTTACCCTTTTAACTAGTGCACTAAACTATCGTCAAGTCTCACCTGGCAGAAGTGTCCTGAGACTTACATTGTTGGTGTAAACTGCAAACAAGGACAGTGAACTAGAGAGAAGGATGTCAGAACTAAAAGGTAAGAGAAAGAATGGATGGACCTATGCCTTAGCCTGCAGAATGTTTGAATAACTAGGGGAGAGGTGCATGCCCTATGGTTGTCTTCAGGCAGCAGATTTCACCAGGATGTTCTCCTTTTTGCTGCCCAAACAGTTTGTAAACAAATAGGCACACACAGCCAGTTTGCTGAGCAGGGTAATCCACGCTTAGAACAATGTAGTTGTCACTGAGGCTCACCTTCTATGGCCACCCTTCCTTCCTTTAGCTTCACTCTTGGTGGTGGTGGTGTTGGGGAGACAAAGAGAGAGAAGGAACCTGGTCCTTCCTAGTATGAGTCAGCTGCTTCTTCCCAGGCAGGCACCCACCCCCCTTCCTGCTGCCTGCCCTGTCCAGGTAGTGGAATTTGCTGACCCTGGCCACTTGATGGCCTAAGCCAGTGCACTGCTGAGTTCACCTTAGTCACAAAAGAGCTTTCACTTCAGATCTCCAGTTTGGTTCAGTCATTTGTATAGACTTCCCTCCTTTCCTGCAAACAGAGGCTAAATCATATGCTTCTTTCTCACCTTACCTCAAGTAACAGGTTATACAAATTACACAATCACACCAGCGTTCATTCCCCCTGCCTCCCCTCCCAAAAGAGTACATTTTCACCCTCTGAGGTGATGAGGAAACTTCCTCAAATAGACGAAGATGCTACTCTTTTCGTGTAAACAAATACACCTAACTTTTTTTTTTACTCCCTCATTCTTTTGGATTCGATTTTTTCAGTTCTTCCTAGGTATTTTAGGTATAAGCCATCTTTTGCTCCATTCACTTCATTTTACTCATCAAGATTATCTATTGGCAGACAGCTGCATGATCTATGATCCACACCCATAAGAAGGGATCAGTTTGAAAACAACTATGAATTTTATCCATTCTCTGGCCAAACTTATCTTATGAAATATTGATAACACATTATCTTAAAGAGCAGAATAATACTGCAGAAAATGATACTAAGATGTTCAAGACTCCTGTTCTTTCTAAAAGTTATTATTCAGAAGTTTACAGTCCGCAAACACTTATCAGAAGTTCTGAGCAGAAAGAACAGAACCTCCGTTTCATTAAGATACAGTGGAATGTGAGAGGTTTAGGGCAGATAAAGGCCGATCCTCAAAAGTTCAAAATCTTTCTTGATGATAGAACAACTTCATAAATTAAAATGGATATCTCTTAGAGGTACAGACCTGACATGGGTCTTCAAATAAGCCTGTAAAGTTTTATCAAGACCAATCTTTCTTAATTTATTATGGTGAAAAATCACAGAATCACTTTAAAAATCACTTTGGCATCAGATCCAAAGAAATCACATTGTTGTATATATGCTACCCTCCACCCCCATTTTACCCCCCATACTGGGGATTGAACCCAGTGCTCTGCCACTGTGCTAAACTCCAGCCCCTATATGTGCCTGTTTAGTGTGGGGTGGAGGGTGGGAGGAGAATCTCAGTGTAAGCAATAC
>PVKS010012589.1:15000-17500 GCA_004027875.1 Aplodontia rufa
GCACTATTTCTTTCATTCTTTCTTTTTTCAGTACCAAGGAATGAGCCCAGGGGTGCTCTTTTGCTAGCTACATCTCCAGCCCTTTTGTTTTTTAATTTGAGATAGGGTCTTGCTAAGTTGCCCAGGCTGGCCTCTGATTTAGCAGTCCTGCCTCAGCTTCCCTAGTTGCTGGGATTGAAGGCATGCACCAAAGGTGGGCTATTTTGTTGTTTAAAAATTATCAGACTTCTCTAAAGTTCACACCCTGACCTCTTCAGGCCCCTTTCTGTACCTGGTCAGTAATATCCTTCACAATACAAATGAAAGGGTCTGATCATATTGGCTTCTTTGACTCCATGCAACAATCTCAATGAAAACAAAATCACTGGGACAATTAATAAGTAGCTTATGAAAAAGTGGAGAAAACTTAAACAATTGGCTTTTAGTAGTTTACTCATAAAATACATTCTGATATTCCTATCATCAGAACATGCCTATGTTGCTCTTTCTTTCATCACTGGATTTTGTTTGTGTCCAGAAAAGATGCCGTTCATTTTTTATTACCATTTATTACCATGTTCCATGCTTGTTCCCATTCTTGTTCATTCTCCACGACTAAGAGAGAACTTTTGACTAGAAAACATTTTTTCTCATGACACTAAATTTTCTTAATCTATGTTCAATTAAAGGTAAATTAATGAGCCATAAAAAAAAATGCACCCTGGGCCAAGTGCTAAGGCTCAAATCTGTAATCCCAGAAACTCTGGAGGCTGAGGCAGGAGGGTTGATTGCAAGTTTGAGGCCATCCTGGGCAACTTGGTGAGACTCTGTGTCAAAGCTAAAAATATAGAAAGGGCTGGGAATAGCTCTGTAGTAAAGTGCCTCTGGGTTCAAAACCCAGTACTGGAAAAGAGAAAAAGCAGAACAATGGCACAGCACCACCTGAGCATGGTGAAGCCATTTTCTCCATTGAAACATAATGACCCTAAACTAGTAGCTGAGAAGGATTCCAGCTCTACATGCCCTCTGCCTGCCCATTTGGCTTCCCCAGGGAGCCAAATCCAACAAGAAAGTGCAAACAGAGGATGCAGCCTTGTACTAGAAGCTGGAGAAGCTCAGGGACATGCATGCTCCACTTGCATACATTTTATTTTTCTGTAGGCCATAGGGTCAAGCTGCTTAAAATTGAATTCTAGCTCCCAACTTGCTACCTTGTGGCTTTTGATAAGATATTTAACCCACTTCAATGTTTATAGGGTGGAGGATCCAAATAGTATGCATCCATGAGTTCTCCTAAAGGTTAGAAATAAATAGCCTAGAGCTTGGCACATAGTAAGTACTTAATAAATGCTAGTTGTTAAGTGGCTGTTGTTAGCTAAGTCCAGGGACAGTTTTCAGTGACAGAGTGTTCTGTATTGTTCTCTCATACAGCAATTTTGTGACAAAATCCTATAATAATTTATAGTAGTCACACTGAGACAGTGAGATTTGGTTCTTACTCTGTTTCTAAGTGTGATATAGGGCGTTGAAAGGTCATGACATTTAAGCATGAAACATACAATTTAGGAGTTTAGGGGCACCTGCTGTGGATTGGGGCATCCCAGACACTAAACTAGGTGATGAGCCACCACCCTGATGAGGCAGGCAGTGGGATTCCACTTTACAGAAGACACTAAAAGTTCAAGATGATAACTGCATGTCACTAAGTGGTAAAATTCAGTTTTCCATTTTTCATCTGTCTGGCCTCAAAAAGCAACATCTCTCTGAATGCTGCATCACACTTTTCAAAACCGTGCACGCAAGGTACATGCTAAAAAGAGATTTTATGGTTTTTGACATTTATGTTGCACACATTCAAAAGTGATAAAAATAGACTCCATGCTGCTGATATAATTACTAGAGGCCATAAAAACCATGCAAAAATCTGGAGAGGGGGCGTGGGAATAGTTGGGAAGAACATAAACAAAGGAGCAGTGACACCAACTAGGACTTCGTGCCACCCTTAATTCCTTACAGAACTCCACAAAGTACTGCAGAGTTGAACTTGGAAATTTCCTCATTTGCAGGCAGCAGCGATTGCCAGCAAGCCACAGGTGGGCACCACATGAGCAGGTGAGAAATGCGACTAGAGAAGGTAGGAGGAGGATTTGGTGCCTCTAAAAGAGCATATCTTTTCAAATTATTCTGCTTCGGTGCACTGCTTGTGTCATGCTTAGGCACTTATTTTTTTAGTTGGCAGTTTATGAGAGATTTATACATGAAGGTTTATGTCTCAGAAATTCCCAAGAAGATCAGTGGAGCAGCCTCAGGTGTGGAAACCCTCTCAGCAGGCATATCCTGGGGTGAAGAAGCCACATTATACTGAGCTGGCCTAACTGCTTCTGGCCAGCTGGCCAACAGCACCTTGACCCGCAAACTCAGAAAAACCTGAGCATTAAGGGCTGCACTGCACCTCAGAAGGAAGCAAGCTGGAGAGGAAACTGGGTTTGGAATTCTGAAAGGAATCTGAACAGGACCATGA
>PVKS010012589.1:22500-53280 GCA_004027875.1 Aplodontia rufa
TTTGATTCGTTCTGTTCCAATAACCTGAGAAAAGTTTATGGACATGCCTTGCTGCCTGGACCTCAATTTCCACCGACCTGCACACTGTTTTGAATTTATAGCGCTGCAGCTCCATAGTAATATAGGTAAAATTTACAGGCCGACTATCTGCTGCTTCATTGAAAGAAAATTAAGAGTTGATTATATAACCACACAACTGATACTTGCTTTCTGATACTTTGAGGAAGCACAGACTTTGGAGGTTTCAATTAAAATGCCAAAAGAGAAAAAGCAAATTGATTACCTCTCAAAACACAATTTATATTTTTTAAGAAATGCTTCCCGGGAGGGAATTAACTTTATACTATTCTATGTAAACACTATTTGTGCAGCAAACTATAAGTTTAATAAAAATGATAGATCACCTCTCTGTTAGATTTATAATTTGCATAGGGGTAACAAATTCGGGATTTTGGTCAAAATGTGTCTCTTTCCCTTTCTCATTTCCCATGCAATAGTGCACACAGCATTGTTGGAAAGAGGTAAGTTTATTATGTTACCAAATCCTAGGAAGCCATTATTATCATTGAAAATGTTTTTTAAGGTAGCTTTTTTACACTCTAAAAGTTACTGCTGTGATCTAGAATCACAGGATCTTTTAGGATACAGCAACAAGAAACAGAAAACAGAGGCATATTTTACAAGCAATACTCAAGCAAATACTTTTCTTTAACTCTGACCAGATTTACGATGAACACATATAGTGCAACTCTTTTATGTAACTCAAAAGATGGAGAAGTCAGAGAGTCGGTGTTTCAAGAGCCTGTCTCCAAGAATGAGTCTATCCCAAGTTTGTTCCATTGTTTTTTTTAAAGCATTTTATTTTCCACAGTGGGAATCAGCTGAGGGTAGAGTGTGAGCAGTGACTCTGAATTTCCTTTGCTTTTGTCAAACTGTGTCACAACCGTAAAGTTATTTTAACAGAGTTTATTTGCCTAGGCATTTCCTTTCTCTTGTAGTACTGTAAGAGAAAAGGAAACAACAATTTAAAATGTAAGTACAGTTGAGTGGAAATGAGGGACTGTTCCAGCACCGATCATAAGCAGACAATTCAGTGATCAGTATGTGGGATTTTTAAGCTTTAAAAATACATCCATAAATCCCTTTTTGGCTTCTTTCATTTCAATTTTCTTCAAGTAACTGCACTGGGAATTAGACAAGTTTGAAAGATCTAATTTCTTTCTTTCTTGGACCAATTCTGATTGCTTCTACCATGATTAATACTGACTCAAATGGGGAACTTTTGCAAATTCTTCAATATATGGTATATTTTGGTGTTTCAAAAATTCATTACATACATCCCATTATAATAATTCACATCATTAATATGTTCAATGGGATCATTCAACAGACTTCCTTGAAGTAACTCCAAGAAATTATCCTTGCTTGGTCAAAAAGAACCCCCTTGGTCTTTGATCTGGCTCTTGCAGGCCTTGGGTACAGTGGCCAGGGCTTAAGCCCAGTACTGTACGAGTATGCAAAGAAGCAGATTTCACAATCAGATGCTACTGAGACAGAGGCTCCCTGTGCCAGACTCTCCTTACTGACCGTTCTCTCATCTTGGGCCAGCTTAGGGATTTGAGAACCCACTGCAGTTAGAAAGAAGTCACCTGACTGAAGTTTCCCTCCTGTCTATTTTCAACCACTCCAGCTCTCACAGTCACCATGAGTCAGGGCTCCTTACCACTGTCCTGGCCAACTCAGCACACACAAAGGGTGCATTTACCTCTCCCAGGAGAAATGCATGTAGAAGAACGTGCACTATTGGTCCCTCCATTTCTAGAGTCTCATGTGTGCCTTAAAACCCATTTCTTCTGGGGCTGGAGCGGTAGCTCAGCGGTTGCGGCACTTGCCCGGCATGCGTGGGTACACAGGTTCAAACCCCAGCACCCACATACACAACTGAGGGTCACAGCAAGGAAGGTCATGTGAAAAACCTAAATAAAAAATTGATCCTGTCCCTCTCTCTCTCTGTCTCTCTCTCTCTCTTAAAAACAAACAAATAAAAAAAAACTCATTTCTGCTAAGTTTATAAAGATAGCCTGATGATATAAGACCTGGATGTATGTATTCATTTACTAATAACAGTGCCTATCCATAGATATTTTTCATTTGATCCTCAGAACAATTTTTCAAAGAAGGGAGCAGCTATGATTTTATAGATGAGTAATCAGAGATGAAAAAATTTTAATTAACTTTCTCCCAAACCACCTATTATTAGGAACTGGACCTGATTCCTGACTCTAGACCCTACCTCTAAGGTCTAGCTATGTTCTTTCTGTAACCTTTGGGGCACAAATCTAAGTCAGCACACAAAAGTCAAAAAGGATTTCTAATTATTTAGCAGACTATGGAAGTGTAAATATAACATCTTTGCTCATCTGATTCACTAGAAACAACTATACAGGAGAGAGAAAGGAGGAAGAGAGAACTAAGGCAAGGTCAAGAACAACTGCATTGGAATTTGGAGGAAAAGCAAATAAGCACTTGGTCCGCAGCATGTTGAATAAGTATTAATGGGATGAGTGACAGCCATCTTTCAGGGCTGGAATATGTTTTATCTTGCTTGAAGGGTTTTTCAAACTTTTGTATTTTTACATAAAAACTCGCCAAAGCTATATGCCTATCTTCTGCCAAATTCACTCTCATCTTCTAATTTATATGGACATAAAATTCAAACGAATAGACAACGGTGCACTTAAATACTTCATATAAGTCACTTTCTGTTCACGTTTTTTTTTCCTGTCCCAAATAATGCTTCTTTCAGGATGTGAGGTTAGATATTTAATTAAAAATACAATCCTTTCCTTAGACACAAGTATATAATAGGAATATTAATATTCAGACTAATTTAGAGATCAGATATGTAGTATGATGGATTCTGTAACATACACAGTAACTGAGTGCCTTTCTCTGTAGAAACTTGAACTTGGCCCTCTATTGCCCATATTCCTGGGCTATTCTCACTGCTTCTTTAATGTTATCTATTTTATACATGCATACCCACCCATCACCACCACCACTACTCACTGCCACACAAAACTTCACACTTTTCAGATATTTTTATTTCTTGTAGTTAAAGGTGGAAAAAAAGAAAATTAAAAATGTCCACCAGCTTTTTTTTTTATAACATCCTAAAATTACTTTATACTTTTGTAACTGAAATATAAACTCTGGGTGACTGGAAAGCGAACGGAAATTTTCTACAGTCTTTATGTTAGCATCAGGGAAAGACCTGTAACCGGTTTCCTAAGAACACCTTCAGGGAGGGTTTGTGATTCTTACCAGCTGGGAGAGTCTTGCTGGTATTGATTCATTACTACAATACACACCTTGGGCAGGATAGAGATAGATTGGATATTATGACATTTGGACTTTAAAAAAAATCATTGTTTTATAATTTTATTCACATTTCAACTGATAGAAGACACAACAGATACTTAAATTTTCTAAGAGATAGAAAAAAATCCTACCCATTCTGAAATTTAAGCAGGCAGCCCTTGGAAGATCACTGGGAAAGTCTGTATTTTCTCAGGTTTAACTAAATAATTTATGCATACTTTCACTTTGGCATGATGAAGCAATTTTAGCCTTTAAAACCCACAACTACTCAGGAGGGAAAAGGTCTGGTTCCTGCAACTTAAATAATTTAAACATCCAGGTGGAAATGCTTTCAGCAGTTTCCCTTTTTGAGACAAAGGAAGAAGACTTCAGAATTTTGTGATATCAAGAAAAAAGAATTGATAAAAGATATAACCTTGGATGCATTTAATTTAGAATGGAAATCCTACAATATTTTTTGAATGATGGGGGCCCAAACAAGGCATGAGGTGAAATGTCTGCTTGCCTGCTGTTTAAAATAAAGGGACACGTAGAAAATAATATGTGAGCATGGCCCTAAGCCAAATAGATATGTACATAAATATGACAAATACAGAAAATCATCTATAAAGGCCAATATGACCCTATAACCCAAATCAGCCCATGCCTTAAGCATTAGTTGGCTATCAGATCTCAGAGGCAGCTATGTTAAGATACATTGTGCTTTAATTCCTGGCATCTCGTGTGGGATAAATGTGTGTATCTTCTGATATATAAGTAGGTAGATTAAAATTAATGAAAATGAAACAAAACATCATTTCTTTAGGATACAAGGCTGTTAAAAAAAAAAAAAAAGACACATGGAGCTACTAAATCCTGGAGGAGATTTTGAAATGTAGGTGCCCAGTATGATTGGCCTCTGGGTCCAGGACCTCTTAGACTGACATCAGATTGCACAACTGCCATGGGGAAATTTGCCTCCTCACTTGTAGGTCTGTAATGACCCAGTTGTCAAAGAGTACGGGGTTTAGAACACAGCTATAATCAGAAAGTTTTATGGGCTAAGAAAGATTTCCTGCTGTCTTATAAACATTCTCAAAAATGTACAGGGCACTTTGGGTTGTAGTTTCTTGTGGGAGAGAAACACTATCAAGAACTCATAGATAAAGCACTGTTTTTTAAAAATCTTTTATCACATTCAGATTTCATGGTTTGTGTAAACATAAATATCAGCTAAGGTACAAAATAAGGAAACAGCTAAACAGAATTGGTTCCCTTTGGAGTTGAGTATGTTAAAACTTAAACATTAAAGGTAAAAAGAAATCTTGCTATGGGTGTATTCTTTTAAATGTATTCGGAACACAGGTCTGAAATATTCATGGAGTTTTTAACACTCCAAAACTTTAGGCCCTTGTATCATGTGTGTGCAAAGGGAGATCCAGAAGAAAAGATGAAGAAAGGTTATGCTCTGAGCCACAGGAAAGGCTTAGATTGGCCAAGGCAGCATGAAAAGAGTTGCTGAAACACAAGGTCACTGTGTTAGGATGACTTCACTCTGAAGGCAAGGCTGACCCCGTTTTGGTTGTGGTGGTACGCATGAGGGCCACCTGAGTGACGTAGGCTAGAGACAGGAACAGGGAAGAGATATTAAACCATGGTCACAGTGTGCTGGGAAGGGATTTACGAAATGTTATTCTTGATTTCTGTACAGAGCTTGAACATTGACAGCTAAGGTGCAGATTGTGAACGGAGGCTTAGAGGATTGAAGTGGAGTGGGTGGTTGTTCTTTCATTTTCTTTCCTCCTTTTTTTTTATTTTTTTTGGTCATCCATTGACTTTAATTAAGCCCAGCCAGCCTCATAAGCATGGGAAACTTGGAGAACTTTTTTGTTTAAAGTGACCTTGTTCTCAGAGTTTGCCCTGCAACTTCTCTCAGCTCTGGTGCAAGGAAGAATATTCACATTCCTACTCAGAATCTTAGAACAGGGCACCTGGCGTAAAAATGAAGTTTGAATCTTCTGAAGTGTAACAATTAGAGTGCTGTATTTTAAGGGAAAAGAAACCTTTCTGTAATCCTGCTGGTTATACTTCTTAACTGTATTATTTTAAGTCAATTAATTCAAATTTAAAAATAATGAAATTACTAGCAGAGACTCTAAACTTCTTTTAGTATATTAAATTGGGCAGATTGCTTCTCTCCTTCTAATTATGAATGTTGCAGTTACAAAAGAAACTGTCATTTTGATAGAGCAAAAGACAATCTGTCTGCCAAAAATGTCCAACCATAATTCTAAAAAAAAGTCATCGGCATCAAGAACATGCTACTTTGTTTGATGTACTGTCTTATTGGAAACCTAATTTGCTTTCAACCTCTGAGACAACACATAACATAAGTTTGTGTGACTAATTTTTCTTGGAAATATGAGTAATTAGAATTAGGGGCCATTTTCATAGCAGGAGTGGACAGGTTTTTAAAAAATTCAAAGTAAGTGCTATAGTTATTTTCTTTTTTTTTTTTTTTATGGCACTCCTAAAACCAAGTAGAAGGGGGATGCTGAGCTTTGTACTGGATAATGTGAGTCCCCATGTAAATTGTGAGCAATTGCAAAGTACGGAAAGGTTTATTACCTAAGGTGAGCCCTCTCAGAGCTCCTGGAGTATAAAAGCATTAAGCGTATGTTCTAACAAAGTCATAAAAATCAATAAACAGGAACCCCCCACCTGTGCAATGGCCCCAGTGTTAAGTTTTATACATGTAGTAATAGTGCATATCAATTTTCACCACCCTTCCTACGCTAGCTATTACAGGGCCTACCACCACCGGAGGGATGGCAAGAGCTGCACCATTCGTCCATCCCACGGAGTTGTCTACATGCCAGGCCCATTGCATCATTGTCAGTTTTATTCTCTCTGCAACTGGACAAGGCTGCAGCCCTAGCTTCTATGCACCCACTCAGTACCACAACAATTGCAAACTGTGTGCTTCTGTTTAAAGAGTTTACAAGTCCTTCTTAAAGAAAAACAGAACTGTTGCATATTAATGTCCTCAGACCCCGAAAGATCACACAAAGGAAAGGGGAAACCACGTGGATTCCATCGATATGTGACCTTCTCCAACTACTGCAGTCTGTGACTTCTCCACCACTGTTTAAAAAAAAGATACAGTCTCAAGAGCATCAGGATGACCAGGTTTCTACAGAAGCCAGTAACAATCTGTATGCTTCCTAAAAGCCAAAAGATTCAGAAAGCCAGAAAGCACAGGTCACCATCTTACTGTACAGATGGTAACATATGCTAAAAATTACACCCCAAATATGCAGCATTTCCAACAGGTTACAGAAATAACTACTAACATCACACTTAATTCATAATTAAAGGAAATCCTCCTACCCCACCTCCCCATTTTTACCAATAAGGCAGAAAATACCACTGAATGTGTAACCTTTGTACCACATCCACTTTTGCCATCCATTACCCTGCACAGGGTGAGGGGTGGGGACAGGCTGACTCTATCCCAGTCACTTGCTGGTAAGGAGGTCCAAAAACTTTGGGGGAAATACTCCACTGGGGGCATTGTGGAGAAAAACAAGTATAAAAAAATTTTTGATTACAATCCAAAGACAACTGCTTGGAGGAACATTTGAGAAGACAGCCTGCATTCAGACACAGGACTGGGGTGAATTTTCCTTTCTTTTAAAGGTTCTATTGGTTATAGTTTTAAAAGGCCTGAAAAACAAAAGACGTCTCTTGGTGATGACTCCTCTTCTCTCCTCAGCATAAAAACCAAACCAAACAAAAAAACCCAGGAGTTTTATCTGTCTGAGGTTGCCTTCAATAGTGCACACAGCACGGAAGTGCCACTCATGGGTACTTGAAGCTGCCTTAAAGCTGTGTCATGTAGGAGCATAAAAATAGAATAAAGTTGTGCAGTAAATGAGAAATTATAACTCAAGTGCTATGGCATGAAACAAGCAAAATGAGCCATCTCTGCATTTTTCAGAATCAAAAAATAATAATAAAGAAAATGGGAAATGCAATTTTAGCAGGATTCCCATGAAGGTGTGCTTGAAGTCCTACTAACTTCAATGGCATCTACGAGAATAGTTGCTATGGATATTATGAGAAAATTAGACATTTCTAGCAATGAAAGAAAGTGAAGCACTGCAGTTGTGAACAGCTGGCATACAATAGATAATTTAAGGGAAAGTGACCCTCATGTATAATTTTTAACTGAAGAACTGTCAGGCCCCATTAGTTCCAATAGGGCCTGCCAGGACCAAGATCGGTTTATAGGAGTATTGTATTAGCATAGTTTCTGAAAGACCAGCATGAAAACATAATATGGGGATTCAGTAAATTTAGTGTTTTTAAAAATTGTGCACATTATTTGTTATACTGACATCAAAGCTTGCTGCCTATGTGTTCAGAATGAAAAGCCCAATAGGGTAGCAACTGCCATGGTAAACAATTTGTGGGAAAAAAATCCTCCTGAGCAGTTGTAACTATGTTCAGAAGTAACTCCCAGAAGTTAAAAGGGAAAAGCAAATGGTGGCTATCGTACTGATTATGCGCAGTGGCACCGAATGCTTCTGACTCAGAGGCCTGGGAAGGAAATAGGGCGAGAAGCAGAAAAACTACATAAACTCATTCAACTGAAGTTCTTGTTAGGAAGTATGGAAATTGTAAGCAGTCTGTGAAGGATGTAATGAGATCTAATTGGGAAGAATAAAGTATGTTTCAAAAGTAATAGTCAAAGTAAATCATACAGGAAAAAAGAGGTCACCTCTTCCCCTTCAAGTTAGTCATTTAGCTAAGCAAGTATTGAAGCTTTCTTGGAACCAGGGTTATCTCACTTAAACACATGGTGGAATGACAATGATGTACAAGTGACATGCATGGTTTCAAGTAGCACTGTCTTTGTTGAAAACATGGATTCGTGGTAAAGGGAAGAGTGAATGCTAAGGAAAGCTTTGTGGAGAAAGGGGTAATGGAGCTGAAGTCTATACAATATGCAGCTGAGTGCCTTATAGCTCCATCAATGGGGGTTGTAGTTAGCAACTGGTGGAACACACCATCCTTAATTGTACTGTGCAGTTTAAAATCATGTTTGCCTTACCTCTTTATCCTTGGGAAGAACTCTTTGATATTGTCATGTTGGTATTCTTTGGTGTAAATGTTTCGAGGAAATTTCAGGCATTTATATCCCAAATTAATGGGATTCTTGGCATCCTCTCTCCCTTTTAATGTTGCACTGATGTGGAATTAATCTCTCTATTTAGGTGATTTGTCTTTGCTACAAATATTAAATAATCAAGTCAAAATCTTTATATATTTAAATCTACCATTTTGTTATTTAGAGAGGCAACTATTCAATTCCATAATTATAGCCACTTAAATCAAAATCTACTAATTAGATAACATAGCTGGGCTTTACAGGTATTACAGAATATTCTTTACTAGACAGTATGTTATAAGCAATCATTAGCTCAGCTATAAAAGCGTTTAAATACTAATGTATTTTTTAATTTGTTTTATAACCTAAACAAGCAATCAATGTACATTAATAAGCATAATTGTTTTTTTGGCATCTATCCATTCATTTGGTCCACCTTGACAGCTCCAGCAAACACGTCAGCAAAACTCATTTACCACAATACACAAGTAGAAATCATCAGTGTCACAGTCTCAAGTATATCTTACGTATGAAATTATTCTGATATTGAAAAATTAAAGCCTCAACAGTTTCCATAATGTCTGCCCTATGGATGTTCTGAACAAGGACTTTGACAGATATTTTCAACTCAAGCACCACTTTCAAGTGGCCATAAAACAAGCCTTAATGAGGTGATAAACATGTTTACCTTTGATTAGGTAAGCTGCCCAAGGAGATAACAGGGAGAAGCACTTTCCAAGAGTAAATATGTATAGAAAGCACTGGTGGTTACCATTCTGTTGGGATTTTGGAGGTGAACACAGGTGCTGCAGGAGAGCTTGCTAATATGACATGGCCAATGGAAAGAACAACACAAATAAGACATTTTTACATCATCTGCGCACTCCAGCAGTTCTTAGAAAACCCACTCCTGGATTCTAAGATTCCATGTTATTACACAACTCAACTCTGACTCTTTCCATGCGAGTTTCTCAACCAACTATGAGAAAAGAGGCGCTGTTTCCTCATTAGTACATGCTCCTAGGCTAATGCTGGGCTTGCTCCATGGTTGATGATAACTGTCTTGTTTTGAATGCATAGATTTTCATTTCTGTTGTTTTTACGAAGACACTAGAGCAATCATAACGTTCTGGAATTGTAGAGCTTTCCCATTGTGGTAGGAGCCTTGTATCGAGTCTTAGAATTTTTACGTCTTACTGCCTTTTACCAAATAGGGCAATGAGCACCCACCAAGAGCGCTGTGCAAGCGTACTCTCCTTCCTCTCTGCAGTCGACCTTCCCGCAGGGTGACTCTGGCATACTGCCCGCAGAGGTATGAAGACTGAGTTTCACATAAGGAGGCTCTTATCATTTGGTCCTTGACAGCTTCCATAAACAGTTACTCTCAGCATAACAAGAAAATACGTGACTTAAAATTGGAAGAAAAATTAGTCCAAAATGGCAGCTTACCGCACAACTTGCATGAGTTCTAAAATAAAGGAAATATGAATAAAAGGTAACTTATTCAGTGCCACTTGTACATATTTATAGTTTAAAAATTAGTCGAAGTTTGTGTCCTGAGGTTGCACCTACAGGAAGCCAGATGTGCCTTCTGCATGTGACCTAAGACAGGCCTAGAGCAACAGCTAGATAATTTCTCGCTCATCCTCTACACCGTCGATTGCGGCGGCTTTCTGAGGTGAGAGAAACTGACAGCACTAACTCTCCAGGGCAGAACTTTCCAGTCAAGTGGATCAACGGACTGAAAATCTCTTATGAATAGTCATTAGGCCTTCATTACAAACCCCTCAAAACCCAGTTCTCTTTTCGCAACCAAATGCCTTTTGTCATCTTCACAAGGTGCATCATTTAATTACCAATTGATTTCTTTATATATGACAACATGTCAGATAGCAAAATACAGTGTATCTCCCTTAGGGGGGAAAAGTCTGTTAACTATCAGTATGCCAGATTCCTGAATTGTCTGAAGAGCAGGCGCCCTGCATACTAGTTCTTCATCCTAGCTACTTTTCCTACCATCAGAGTTTCTTTCTTGTTGTTGGGGAAAGCCAATAAAAGAACAGGAAACAAGCTGATGAGCATCAGGGTACAGACCTTCCATTCCCGAAACATTGTCCAATTAGGAGAGCACATTTTAAGCTTTCTTTCTGTGAAGATGATGGCTTAACAACATATAGAGAATATGGAGTAAATTCCAAAATACAACTGTACAGAGAACTACCACAGCCCATCTTTCTACATAAAAAGTCACACAATCCTTCTCATTGTATCGAGCATTTACTCAGCTTCTGACTTAGCTAACGCACTGAATCTTCAGCTGCGCAACTGCAGCCTGATAATCAAGTCAGTACTGTATTAATAAGCTGAATAATAAGGGAATTTCAGAAATGTACAGGACTATTATACCGTAACAATGAAACCTCAAACGGAGTAAACCAGGGCAAGCTGAAGGTAGGCGTCAGAAAATAATGAAAGCAGTGTTGCAGCAATGTGCTGCATTGTGTGGAAGTGTAAATGCCTGCTTCTTTCATACACAGAAGCCACATTACATGAGTCCGAAGTGTTCTCAGAGCATCACTGTGACTGCTTGTGCTGGAACCTGGCACCGACGGCACTGAAAGCTGACATTATACTGTAGGATGTGCTGCAGGTGTGCGGGCCTGGGAACGTGCTCTAATTACATATTTTCCTGCCGCGCAACAATTAAGGTCGCCGAAATAATTGCCAGTTTCTTAATCCCTCTCTAACAAGACTGACAGAAGGAATGGTTTATTTTTCTCTGGTTGTTTTGAAAGTGTTCCTCAAGATTTTGGTTTTCTATGGAACTGCATAAAACTAATTCTTATGTTCAGATGTGTGATTATACCCATTGTTAAAAAAAAAAAAAGGGGCCTGTCTTTGAATTGTGGTAAAGCTAAAATAATAAAAAAAAGTGAATTATATAACCTGGTAGGTGGTTTAAATATTTTTCTTTTAAAGAAGGTAAAATTTTCTTTTATAACCTTATGTTTCTACTTTCTGAATTGCTCAAATCGTGTGGATGTTAAAATGTGCTGTGGGTGGGGGTTGCAAAGCAGACCACAGGAAAGCACAGACAAAATAGGTGCCCTCACTTACTGACCCTGTTTCGGGGTTTGGGGAGGTTTAGGATTCTGAGTATATGTATGGACTTGCTGTCCAGGAAAGCGCATCAATGTGCAAAACACTACGTGTAATTTCTGGTGGTTCACAGATTCCTCAAACAAGATAATCCATTAATGAATTCCAAGGGAAAAAAATCCCAATTGACAAATAAATATTGCAATTGTTTATACACTTCCCTTCATTCATCCATCTCTGCATTCTCTGAGCCATTTGACCACCATCTGAAGGATATAGTACCTACTACAGGCATCAGGAACCAAGTTTGTGGGATTTATATTCTTAACTAAAACCCATTTCTTTCATTATCATTAGTTGTCAATTTCCCATTTTAGTTGGGCTAACTGGGCAGAGCTGAATCATTTAGAGAATTTTGAGTCAGCTTACTCACTCTTGCCCCCTTTCCTACAAATCAAAAGATAGCTGTGCGTGCTGATTGAGTACTTAGCAGACAAACTGAAGTTATGTCAAGCGCATTACGATTTAACACAGGCTGAATGGTAGGGGCAGCAGATGTAACTAATGGGGTTAGGGAGAGAAGAAGCTGGAGCAAGTAAGAGAGAGGATGGGAGGGAAACAAAAGTGATTGTATCGGTAATAGAGACTTCAAAGGGGAGTAGTTTGGAAGATTTGGTGGTGAGGAGGTCCTAGCAAATGGAAAAGAGGCATATCTGCCTATAAAGTAGCTGAGAGGAGAAGGAGAGGCCTGCCCAAAGAGAAAGCAATGAGGGAATCAAAGGCAAGGAAGTGTAGCGATTTGGAAGAAAGGAAGCTTGATTCTGTTTATGGAGGTTGACACAGGCCACATACAACTGGAACTGTCCCAAACTGTCCTGTTTTGAGTGTCCCAAGCATAAGACTTCTGGATAAGTTGGCGATAAACAGTAACTTTAATAATTTGATAAGACAATTTCATCCTATTAGTTCTTGTCTTGTAGGACTGGTTTATATATTAACTGTTCTCCTTTGCTTTTTTATTTCCTTTCTTATCTTTCTTATGGGTCAGGTGTTTAAGAATAGTGTTTATTAAAAATGAGCTCTCTTAGTGGACAACTAATATGTGATTTTTATTGATAAAAGGAGGAACAGGCTTGCCACTTCTCTTCTTTCAGAAAATTAATGAAATGCATTGATTTTGTGAGGGGTGTGTGTGTGTGTGTTACTGACAGTATGACAGGGAGCAAGGACAGAAGGACAAGGACAAAATCCCTGAAGTAGCTCTGAGGAGGGCAGGATCATAACCAGTCTGTGCCACTAAATATCATGCTGGAGGGAGGGCTGTTTTCACTACTAGTGGACCATTTCTGTGTTAACACACATGATGACAGCTACTCAACTGTTTTAAGACCAGCTACAGCACATGTCTTCTTACAGCTTTGCTAGCCTATTTGGAGAGGGGCGCTTAGGCCCTCCTTATACATACACTGAAAGACTTGCCTTATTACTTGACTCATTCTATCAGTCATTCAACAAACGTTTCTTAGATGCTTGTGATGTTTCAGGCTCTGAGTCTTGCCAACAGGTTCTCTTTGATACTGTTCTGTGAGGCTTTGTGGGGACTCACCTTTGGCCTTTTGGTGCTATTGCAGCACATGGCACATGGTAAGTAGCTAATGGTTTATAGTGCAATGTTTCAAATAATTGTAAGCTTTAAAAATAATTTCCCTGTACAAAATTACAATTATTTTGCAAAATAAGTTTTGAAAACATTGTAGTTCTTTTCCTGGTTTAATCACAATCTTAGAACCAGTAGCTTTCTTCTGGGCATGCACTAATATATAGAGCATGCCAAGCAGATGAACCCAGATGCATTTCTGACTGATAAAATACCAGCAGTACTGAGCATTCACAAACACTTGTGAGACTACAGTCTACTGATCTCCTGAGTGCCTGCAGACTCCCTGTTAGACACCATTCCTACGATTCTATACCTACCTCATAACAGGGTTTTTTTATTCCCTAACCCAATTTCCTTGACCTGTGTTTTCCTTCCACCAGACTTCAGAGACAAAGGCAGAGCAGTAAATCATTTTCTTAGAAAAACACCATCAGGCTATTTCAGTGTTTGTGGCTGTTATTTATATACCTTACCTGAAAAGTTATTTTGCAATAGCAGCTCACTAAATTATATTTTCCTCATTATCAATATTACTTCAAAATGATCATTAATTTGCTCCTTAGATTTCTAAGTGGGAAAACATCAAAGAAAACGAGAGTTCCCCTTAATTTAACTTTTCTTGAAAGGTAACTGATTTACAAACAAATTACTTGAGCCTTGTAAGGAAGAGCCAAATGTGTCTGCTCATTTGATACATTTTCAAGGGCTGCACTGTGGAAATGAAGCTCTAAGAAGCTCCTGTGTGATCCACAAACAACTTCACGCTGTATTACACGTGCATCAGATACAGAGACCAAACTCTGTGTTGCAGGCAACCTGGGATGCAGAATGCTTGTTTGGCAGTGGCTCAAACAGTTTATTTAAATTGCAAACTTCGCAGTCACTACTTACAGGTGATTTTGAAAGTTCATTATAGAAACTAAACAGCTTAGTCTCCGTACTTTGTTTCCTAAATCATACATACATCATCTTTGAAAGATGCTATTTAGTCTCTCTCATACACACAAGCTCATCAACTTTGTTAAGAAATTGCCTGAGAGAGTAAAGATGTATTTAAGACATGCATGAAGCTTAAGCAAATATTCCAACTTGCAGGCAAATAATGTTAGCGACCTGGGTAGGAATTTCCAAGATGAAGTTTGCCTTGAATAGAGATCACATGAAAAGTATTTTGAAGTCATAACTTTATACAGCGCAAGATGATCAAAGTCAAGTATTAATACTTTTTTATCAGCTCACCTTCTAAACAATATTTCAGTAGATTTCCTTTCACACAGTGATATTTGTAATAAATGTTCTGCCTTTGTTTTAAAGTCAGTCTGTAGAAAGATGACATCAGCTTAGCAAACAATAAAGTGCCTGTAATATTGTCTCCAGAGGGCTGTTACATTTACTTTGTAGCAGTAAAATTCAATTTTCAAAAAACACTACATGAATGATGTTAGGTTATTAACCCTATCACCACCGTAAAACATCATTATTGTGTGCAAAATGTAGGTCACAATCTAGAAGCCATAAGTTGCTTTTTTCTTTCTTTCTTTCTTTTTTTTTTTTTTTTTTTTTTTTTTTTTTTTTTTTTTTTTTTTTTTTTTTTTTTGGTCAAAGAATCCACTTAAGCTCCTTTTCTTTCCTATAGTCTGGGCTGTGTCCCTTCTTTTGGGGAAAAATATTGTGCATTTGGTTGGCAGACTGGGACAAAACCCCTACACTTTTCCTTCTGAGTCTCTTTGCCTTTGTCATCACTCAGTGATAGCTCTCAGTTTGAAGCCATCCTTTGCATTTACTTATTACCAAGGCCTATTGCTCTTGAAACAAAAATCAGTATATATTGTCATATATTTTTTTAAAATGACAGAGTCATACCTCTCACATATTTCAGTTCTAGGACAAAAAGGAAAATGAGGATGTGTCCCAATTCAAAGCCTGAATCACACTCACATTTGAAGACCTTGAATGCACTTTATTTCCGGACCTTAAGCATCTCACTTGCTTTGCATGTGTAATAGCAGCAGTTACCTGATAGAAGTGATTAAAATCCTTCCTGTTTAGAAAGAATATTCAGTGATAACACATCAGCAAGCAAAGAGTTAACCAGTTAAACTTCTACAAACCCCCACAGTAACTTTCCAAAAGCTGACAATAAGTAAAAGAAGTGCTGCTTATCCATTTTTTAAAGGGATGGGATTGGTTTTAGAAGAAAGGGAAAGAGGATCAAACACCTCAATGCAACAAAAGGTTGTGTCAGAGGGCCCTCAATCACAAACCGCCCTCCACAACAGATATTCCAACCTTCCAGAACAGTTACCCAGGCAGCACAGCTAAAAAGTTCCATGACATGAAAAGAACAAAAACCAAAGGGACAGAGGTAGTTATTGTCATGCACACTCCTCTCTCTCTCTTTCTCTCTCTCTCTTTTTTTTCCCTTGGCTTGGGCTTTTCCTCCCCCTTCCCCTCCCCCCCAGAATCTTTTGCATAAGCTGTTAGAGAAAGTAATGGTGTGGCTTTCTGAAAAGAAATCCCCTATTTGTAAGCTACCTCCTAGGTGGTGAGGTAGGCCCAGTGGATTTTCTGCAAGAGACACCTGATGAATGGAGAGATCATCTACATGAATACTTCAAAAAAGTCATCTGAAATTAATAAGTGTAATTATGGCCCTGTAAATATGGTCAATCTTCCCTTGAAAGCACTTTCTTTAAAATTGATGTTTTCTTCTCAAATTTTATCTTCGCCAGTGCACAGTGGATATAAGTTATTTGCATTTTCTGTGTTGGGTCTTAGAGGTATCTTAACAGCATGTATGAATTTTCTACTAAAATGTAAATTATTAACAAGTCAGAGTTTTCATTTGTTTTATCTCCTGATGTGAGATCTAAATAAGTATGTAGAACACTTAAAATTCTTACCATTTCTCTGCTTTCTGAGAAATAAATCTCATGCATACTGCACAATATATTTTCTTACGCATAACATGCTTTCATGTAATGAGAGAGAGAGAAAAAAAACTAATTTGAGGAAGAATCCTGTGTGCTTCCTGCAGACATAAAGCAAGAGTATTAACCCAAAAAGTCTTGGTCCTGCTTTCATTCCTCCTCATCCTCATCTTTGCCATCTTCTCATAATCATGCTTGAAAAGCATTTATGTCTTCATCAATACCAGGTGTGATATAGGTATGCCCAATTAATTTTTCCTTGATTTTTATACAAGCTACTGCTAGAACCCGATTAAAGAAACACAGTACTGTTCCATCAATAAAATTTATACACAAGGATAAAGTAGCATACAATGTGATGGTGACTGAAGAGGGTGTGATAGGGCAATTGTCCACTAAGAAGTGGTAATAATGATAGCAAACATTTAAAAAATGGTGTCAGCAGTGTTTGAGACAGGTTATCTGTTATTCTTCACTAAACTCCATGTTATAGATGAGTACAGTGAAATTCAGAGATGTTAGGTAACTGGCCAGTGTCACTGGTAGCAAGTGGTGAAACTGGTCATTTGGAACTTAGGCATGCTCCCAATGACAACACTTAGCTACCTCAGAGAGGAGGGAAGGAAAGGAAAGGATTAAAGGAAGTTTCAGGATCTGCCACATATGGGTGTGTATAGCATGAAGGGGTTTCTGAAGCAATGAGAGACTGACTGAGTAAAGAAATACATTATGGGCTTACCTCTGAAAAGAAAAAGATTGGAACAAATAGGAGCTAGCTGGAGAGATGAAAAGATATAAATTAACAGTAGAACCCAGTCCAGAGAGCAATCAACACAGTGTCGATGCAGCCCAAAGACAATGGAAGAACCCTTCAAGGACATAGACAGGGAAAAAAAGAAAGTTCATGGATGTTATTAAAGCAAAGTGGAGTTTGATATGCACATGTGGAGGGAAAGAGGAAAGGCTGCAAAGTCCCAGTGGGCTAAGGCCAAAGCCTAGACTAAGACCACAACTATGAGAATGAAAAGGAAGGGGGTGGATTCAGGAAATGTTGGCAAAGAAAGAGTGGCAACGGTTGGTAACAGACTGGATGTGGGGAGTGAGAAAGACAGTGGTGAGACAAAAATAACCATGGAGTTCCCAGTTGGGAGGTCCACGATAGGGTGGTTTTCCCACTGCAATGGAAAACTGGGCAGATAGGGAAAATGAGCAGTTTTATGCCATGTTATTTAATTTGCCAAAGTCAATGTCAGTAAGTTTTGAGGTCTCTTGTGCGAGGCATGTGGTCCTAACCCATGTCAGTTTTAACTGGTGAATACCCTGACTCTTATAAGAGGTCAGTCTAGCGGTGGGAATTTCAAGCCAGAGGCTGTCAGGGTTGCAGGGATCTGATGGGGGAAGCATGGATGTTGGGTTGCTAGAGAACAGAATGAGCAAATAAGGAATGCCAGAAAAATGGTCTGGAAGTAGAGGTATTGTTACAGAGGTGTGGGGTAATTCAGTGTTGGTTCTTCAAGCATGAGCAGATGAAGTGGGTAAGAAAATACTTCAGGCTAAGTCATGGTCATGGCCTCATGCCCCTGCTTTATCTGTTCCAGACTTAACAGCACATCACTTCATGGTAAATTTAAGATAAAATTTTTTTTAAAGAGTGTAGGGTCTGGGAATATAGCTCAGTGATAGAGCACTCCCCTCACATATGCAAGGCTCTAGGTTTGATTTCAGCACTGGAAAAATAAAATAAAACAAATTAAAAAATAGGCTGGATGTGTACAAAATGATGTAATATCTTTCACTTTCTGGGGCCAAATATTCTCAAATATTCACCCACTTTCCCCAAGTACTACAGTCAGGCAAGCAGAGTTTATATGTAAAACAGCCATTTAAAAAATCCTACCCAATACTCCGTCCTGGATTCACCAATGCTTAAAAATATGCAGTCTCATTAAGGGGTCTTGCCTGGTCAGTGGTGATCAGCACCCTTCTGAAGGCAGAGTACAGGAGGAAGGAGGGTATTATTTCAGCTGGGAGAGGAACAGGGCTCTGGGATGAAATCCACTGAGTCAGACCAGATGAGCAGCCACCCATAGGTGTGACAAAAATAGAAACACATTGCAGACATTCCAGGCCCTGTCTTCCCCTGGCCAGGAGGTGGGTCGCCTGTGCTGCTCCCTTATCTACCTCCTAATGTGCTCTCCAATCAAAGAATGTTAATAATGCCGACTCTTCTTAGTCATGTTAGCAGCCTGGCTGCAAGGAAACAGACTTGAGTTCTATTTCAAAAGTAAAATGAGGCCATGCATGCCTGTAGTCCCAGCTACTCAGTCCTTCTAAGTAGAAGGACTGCAGGTTTTGGGCCAGTTTGGGCAACTTTTTGTCCCAAAGTAAAATAAAAAAAGGGCTGTGGTGTAGCTCAAACTAGAGCAATTTGCCTAGCATGTGAGACCCTGGGTTCAATCCTTAATAATGAGGAGGGGGGGAGACGAAAAAGAAAAATGACCATTTTCCAGACTTCCCTGTAAGTAAAGCCAAAGCAAAGGATTTCATTTGTTGTCTATATATGTTGGTATTTTCTTAATTTCCTCTGCCATATGAAGAAAACTTAGGCAACAGAAACTGGTTTCTGCCTACTTTCCTCCTAAGAGATAAGGATATGTGTATAAATGACTCTGGTGTTGTAACCACTGATTAGAAATTAATTCATAGAATTTAAAAGTTATATTACTATAAAATAACCATGGGTTTTAACCTGCTTTGGGCACTTTAACCATAAGTTCCTGAACTGGCGGACTTTTATTAGGAAAAGGTAGAACCATTTATCAGATAACCATAATCATGCATTTCTTTTATGTCATTATCATTTGATGTTTAAGATTTCTCTTGGACTGTTTTGGTTCTCACTTCAATAAATTAGTAAATTTTCAATTTATAATCTAAGGTGGTTTTTATCTTGATAACTTTGGGAAAAAGAAATGCAACATTCTTATTTATTACAAGAAGCATTTTCTTACTTGAAGGGAAACTCAACAAGCATGGGAAATTTTCAATCATTCAAAACTGAACTGTAGAAATTATACACAAATCTGAATATTTATCAAAATTAAAGGAAACTCCTAAAGCTTTTTGTAAAATAATATAAAACCTAGAGAAATGGTGAGCATTTAATAACATCTCAGTGGCATTTCAGCAAGTGTGGAGAGGCTTTGTCATAATAAGAAGGTTTTCTTACTTGCCACGTCAAATGTCCTGCGCTGTTTTGTCCCAGCATGAAGTTTTAGTTTATGTGTTCTCACAGAGGCCTGAAACTATTACCTACTTGCTATAAACCTTCTCAGATTTCACTGCTGCGGGTTAATCTGTAGGTCCTGACTGACATCCCTGACTGTCTTTTACCCTCACTAAGAAGTTCTCCTGCAACTACCACTGAAGGTCAGGGTAGACTATTGTTTTCACTTCGATCTCGATCTCGATTTGCAACCAAAAAAGTAATTCTTCAGATACAAATTAGACTATTTGCATATGGAGGGAATTACTATTCAAATTAGAAAGCCATGTCTATATATATTATTTTTCTTTCCACAATATTGCTGGCCCAATGTTGTCATGACATCCATCTGGAATAAAAATTCTCTAGCAGACTCTTCTCATGAAAGTATTTATTCATTGTGTGTGTGTGTGTGTGTGTGTGTGTGATAATTCCTAGAAGTAATGTACTACTGATAGCTCTTGAATTTACCCTGCCAGTAGGCTGCCTTTTTAAAAAAATTATTCCTGTACAGGTGGAGATTAGCATATGAAAAATGATTTTAATTTGTCCACTCTTGTGCCTACCTATCTGTCAAACCCATGCATGTGACAGTAGTTGGGTTCAACTTATCTCTACCACCTCAATGGCAGGTTTAAAATAGTCCATGGGCTGTTGGTTTATTTTGTGAGTTCATTTAATTCCCATTCTCCAAAAAACCCAATAAAATACACAGACACTAAATGGTTGTGGTTCAGTTTCTGAACATCAGAAATAAAATGATCATGTCCAAGAATCTGTAAAAATGACTCTCTTTTGACATAAGAAAATAAAACGACCCGCGTAAACCATCTCTTGACATCTACTTCATATGATCCCTGTGGTTCTTTCAGTGTGGAACTTGGTTTGCATAGTGCTCCTCTGTAGCCATATTTTATACTATTTTGCTTATTACTGCTTATCTTTTTCTTGAAAAATAACCTGCCTAATTTTGCAGTTCTCATTTGTGCCTTTTGATTTGTGCAAACCACTGCTCCAAAGGCCTCACAGAATTAAGCAGAGTAAGATGTCTCAGTATTGGAGTGGCTAAGGATCTATATGGCTTCATGTTTCACTAAATGACAGCATTCCCACAGGGTAGGACCTATCACGAAGTGGGTCTCAAGGGGTTAACATGGGCCAAGTCTCAAAATAGACCTGCAGCTTAGCACACCTACTCACTTATAAAGAATGAGCCATAAATACGTGCATGCAAATTCTATTGCATTTTAAGGACACTTAAGTTCTCATGGAAAAGTAGAATGCTCTTTCTCACCACCCAACCTAGAAGATCAAGAGCACCGGGCACCTTGCACTCTTCAAAGGCACTGAGCAGAGGTTAGCACCTGAAAAAACTTTTCCCTGCCACCTACAGCCCTGAGACTGGAACAGGAAGAAAGTTCTCATAGGAAAATAAACTAATTCAGTCCTCTCCCCAACTAGCTTACTTCTCTATATTTTACTAGCTTTATTGTTTTACTAAATTTCTGTGTGTTCCACTGTCCCAATTGATACAATGCTTCTAAAATCCGTAATTTCATGTCTTGACAAGAAAAATTCTTTACCATGTTAACCAAATGCCCTAATGAATGGGCAGGCATTGGGCACTCAGTATCTCATATGTTACTTGTAGATTTCAAACTGCTTTTTCATGGACAAAATTTTCCTGTTTTGGACAGTAAAAGGTCAGTGGACAATAGCCAAATGCAACTTTCATACTTAATCTACTCAGATCATTTAAAAACATTCATAGGGGCAATGAAACAAAATTTATATATTATCTATTATCTTGGGTAAATATTGGTCTGAATAATAAACTGTCTGGTAGATGTATGAACCCTGTTCACTCTCCTATTGATGTTTTACTGGTCATAGAGCTAAGGCCCTACTCTATTTTAAATTTAACTCTCTGAAAATGGGGTGTACCCAAGAAAATGCTAGCACAATTCCAGATAAAATATACTGTTGTGAGGCTGAAAAGTGCATGCAAAGCAAGCTGCATTATTAGAATGTTTAAATATTAATTATACCGCTGTGTAGTAAAGATGATCAAGTATGAGTGTCAACTAATTTTCTAAAAGCTGCAACATTTACTTTCATCTAAACTTCCTTTGTTAAACTAAAACTAAAAGCCCAGCAAGTTTAGTCTACTTGAGTGTGTTTATTTTTATTGGTTTCTGCATAATTTTTTCTACCATAAACCAACTTTAACCCCTTTTCTGTAATCTCTGCCAGTATAACTCCAATAGCACATCATAAAATTCCTATAATTCTTCAAAGCCACGGAGTTGGAAAGGAAAGGCTTGGGCACTTTGTAACAAATGCCAGCTAGGAGCTTCAGCCAATTACATTTAACTCTTACAAACCCTTTGTGTGTGTGTGTGTGTGTGTGTGTGTGTGTGTGTATGCATGCACACACGTTCACTTGTGGATTTATGCTTCATGGTCACTTTCATTTCCATTGCAAGCATTCTTCAGTTGCTTTTGAGTTGGATGCCAGTCCCATTTCATGAAGAAAACTAGGGTGGAGGTAGTACCTAGCTGTAATAGCTCAGGAGGCTGGACTGACAGATGGGGAGACAGATGTACAGAGCCATGTAAAATCAGAGAGACTTATTACCTTACATTGAAGCTTTAGCTGATAGAGATGAGGTGGCCTGAAAAGTGGATATTTTCAGTGAACTCTGGTGAGGGAGAGTTAACCAGAATCACTGCCACTTTCCCCCCTCGTTTCTTTTCCTAGAATCTATTGCTCTCTTCCATTATAAAACAGCTACTAGAATCAGGCAGGAGAGTCACTTTGAGATTCTTGAGAACAGACAAAGGAAGAACATGTGTGTGGAAGGAGATGCTCGGGTTTCATCCCGTCACCCATGGATGCCCAAGCCAGGGATTCCCACCTGAGACAGATTGCGACGCATGTTCAGCTCACTCATGCACAAGAAGCAATACACAAATTCAGTGTAAAGCCACTTTAAAGGCTCATCGGGTGCATACTTTACTTGTACAAAATACCTTATTCATGACGGAGCAGTGAGGGCCTAGGTAATTACTTGAATCAAGGTGGCCTCAGAAGTGTTTAAATCTGCAAGGACACTTAGAGCATGAATAATGCAAAATAATTTGCATCTAAATTTTTTAAGTGTTCTTTATTCAAAAACTAAAATGCAGTTCCGATTAAAGTTTGATGAGTGAAAGCTGAGCACTTCGTACCCACTGTGAAATGTCTCCTATATGTGGAAATTATTTCAGACAGTGGTGAAAGGACAAAAGAGTATTTTTTTTTTTAAATTTAAGTTGTGATTAAGTTGCACTTCTTCTAAATCTAACTTTCTTTAGGTTATTTAGTGGCTACCAAATTAATTCCCAAGCTTGCTTATCAGATACAAGTCCAAATTTCAACCCAGTCATTTAGGAAATACAATGATAACACTTTCTTAGACCCAGTAATTTGCCAAATAAAATAACATTTGAATCCAAAGCTAATGCAATGCAATTTCTTGTTCTCTCACCTACAACTTTTTACTCAAAATTTTCTTTCTTTAATATCAGTAGACACAAAATATCTTGTCCTACTGTTATTGCAAAAGCAGTGTGAATGTTAACCTATATGTTTTTAAGGAAACAAGACTGAAAAACTAAAAATCAACTGAAGAACCTGAAGGCAACTTTGTTACAATAACATGTTAGAATGTTTATTATATTACCATAGGAAAGCTTTTCTTCATCTAGTTTTTTAAAGTTGGACATTTTGAAGCTCATTCTAAAGGAGTACTATAGTCAGATCAAATCACATTTCCAATTTATAAATGTTTTTGTAAGCAGTTGGAAAAGGGGAAGTAAACCAGATTTTAAAAATAATTTTAACTTTTAAAAGTTCTATGATCTATTAGAATAACTTGTGCTGTTTAACCATTCCTGGATTCTCAATGTTTGCATTTCACTTGATTTTGTGAATATTTGGAAAACTACAATTCAAGAAACTGCCATTATTTCCTAGAATCTTTTACCACGTGATAGGAAACTCATGGCCACTCCTTACCTGAGATACAAGTAAAGTTCAGTTGGAAAGTAGGTCTTTCTTGCCTAGTTCACAGGCATTCCTTTCGGCTGTGCCCGGTGGACTGCTGGGGTGCAGGTGGAAGTCCTACCAGGTTGGCAGTGGCCTGACCTTCCCTGAGAAATTCAAGGTAGGCCACTCTGCAATGTGCAGCACCTAAACGTTAAAGGCACTTGCAAAGGGAAATTATTTTCCTGCTGTAGTCCTTAGAAAGTGTAAAGACTCTCAATTTATTGCATGCTCCAAAGCAGGCTTCTGCTTTATTGGAATTTTAGATGAGTGTGTTTGCCACACTCTTGGTGAGTGTGTTTGCTATTTTTTTAACAATGAAAACATTTTTAAACTCACTGAACAAAGATTTCCCCAGCAACAGACCCCCTGCTCGGCAGGTCACCTATCTTTGCGACAGTTTTTCTTTTCCCACGCTAACCCCAGGGCTCATTTGCATAAGGTCTCTGTTGTGACAATTAGTTTCAGGTGAGCTGATTTCTATGCAGCTTGCCCAAGACGATGCACAGGCCCTGGGCCTCCCTGATCCTGGTCCTAATTGCGACTGACTGGCACCAGACACAATCATCCTCTTGATTCAGCAAATTGTCCTGCTAGTAGCTTGTTGTGACCCCGCAATGCACAAATCATATCATGTCAGCCCAGCCCAGTAAGCAACAAATAAAACATAATCTGAATGAGCATAATAACGCTTTCCCATATTTTAGGCATAGTTTACCAAATGAGTGCAAATGAAAGCAATGGTCTTTTAATTTTTCTTTTGGTTGAGAGTGGTATTGTGGCTCCCCATAAAAATTCTTTACAAAATAGTAATGTCCTAGTATTTAAATTCCATGGCTCTATACCTCTATCACCTGGGAGAAAGTCCCCAGGTAAAATAACTGGCTGCTTTCAAATTTCTCTTAGCTTTGTTGTTGTGGAAATAAGTAATATGCTCTTTCATCATCTCTGAAGCTACAGGGTACATCAATATGCACATTAGCCGAGTTCCCAGTAGTCCCTACTTGACAGAAAAGCATTCAGAACCAATGAAATTTCACATTTCTGCATAGCAACCCAAGTTAGGGAAGAACTTTTCGTAATTCTAAGAAGCAAAGGGGGAAAAGATGAGTGTCTTAGCATAAAGCCTTAGGAGAATGTTTATGAACAATAGTTATTCTTGAAATACTGCCTGCCCCCACCCTCTGTCTGCAATTTTAAAACTTAGCTGTATTATGTTACATGTGGCAGCTCCCTTATAAATTCTTTCTGCGCTGATAGTCAAGAATTCTGCCTGTCGTCCTGTCATCTTACTTAGCTAACTACCTTCCATCTCTATTTATTCTATATGATGCAGGTTTTAAAAAAGCTTTAAAAATCATTTAGTTATTATTATGGCATTTCTTCTCTCTTTTTTTTTCCAGGTGTCTGTTTGTAAGTATCTGCTTTTAAGATCTGAAAGCTGTATCCATCTGTATGCTCTCTAGAATTGTAAAAGTTTTCACAGAGACAACCACTTCTGAAAATTTCAGATCTTACTTCAAATTGATTTTTCTAACAATTATAGTATTACTTGTTGGTATTAGAGCACATTGGTTTTGTTTTTCTTTCCAGGAACCTATAGCTTTGAGGTAAAGATCACAGAAAGGGGGTCAGGGATTATGGAGGAAAACAGAAGAAAGGGAGAAGGAAAAAGTAAGTTTAGAATTGAACAATTCATTGTTTTAGGTTCTTATGAAAAAGATATTTGCATTTGCAGCAGGAAAACAGTCTAGCCCCCTTCAGATAAATTAATCCTCTACATGGCTCTTACCTTGTGTGTCCCCCAGGGCACCCAGGCCACACTGGAGGATACATGCTGCATGTGACCCAGGCACATGGCTGAGCACATGGCCCAGGGTGTGACTGGAAGTGACAGTACTAATTTCCTTCCCTTTCTTGTCTCTGTTATGACTTTTAACACCATTCTTAAAGTAACTTGAAAATTGTGTTGCCAGAGGCTTTATATTAATTCAGTTGGAGGAGACTAGAAACAGTTGGGGAAAGGGGGACTTCTAGATTCTAGAGCACCAAAGGCTACACTTTTAGAACATTCAGGGTTCAAATCAAGGAAAATGATCACATGTAGTATTTTTTTTTTTTTTAAAGAGAGAAGGACAGTGAGAGAGAGAAAGAGAGAGACAGAGAATCAATTTTTATTGAGGTTTTCACATGGCCTTCAATGCTCTGACACTTAGTTGTGTACATGGGTGCTGGGGTTTGAACCCATGTACTTGTGCATGCCAGGCAAGCGCCGTAACCGCCGAGCCACCGCTCCACCCCCACATGTTGTATTGAGGTAAAGAATTATTGCAGGGGACTACACAATTTGACTATAAAACAGAACCTACAAAAAAAAAAAAAAAGACCTTTGCTATGAAAATCTATAAATCAAACTTTCTGGAAAACTCAAGAGATCTTCTGTATAAACTATACAAATTAATATAGAGGACATTTTGCCATGAATGTTTGAACATAATTCCCACCTTATATGAATTATGAAAATTTTTAAAGAGAGAGGGACAGAATGAGAGAGAGAGAGAGAGGGAATCAATTTTATTTATTTTTTCATCTGGCCTTGGTTTCTCCAACACTTAGTTATGTACGTGGTCCTGGGCTTGAACCTGGGTCCCTGCACATGCCAGGCAAGCGCTCCAACCGCTGAGCTACCGCTCCAGCCCTGAATTATGAATTTTTTGAAGGGATAGTTTAAAAAATAATTACTACTTCTATCCCCCACTCTTACAAGCCACAATAGTGTTTCATCCTTTAGGGACAGAAAGAATCAGGTTAACCTCATCCTTTGGGAAATTAAAAACAAAAACAAAAACAAAAATCACAACAAAGCTGTTAATGCCTATCCGGCACCAGTGCACAGCTAACCACTCCATTCCTCCTTTCGATGCGTAAGCTCGCTGACTTTGAGTTACCACCTTCCCCCTTCTCCCTGCCTTCTCCTCCTTCATCTTGCCACGTACTTTTCCGCATGAGTTCGAGGTATGATAGAAGAGAGAAACCAATACACACCAAGCGCCCCATTTCCACTGTCAATCCTTAGGCTCACCGACTTTGATTTATCATTTTCTTTCCCCCTCCCTGTCTTTGCCTCCTTCATCTTCTCTTTTTGCAGAGCTTAAGTTCTTCCTCTCTCTCACCTTGCGGGCTCTGTCCCCTCCCATCTAAGGTTGAGGTTTCCTTTTCTTCGCAGGTTCCTTCAGAGTGGCTTCCATGTCCACAGCACTGCAGTTTCCTGTGGCTCCAGGGCCTTGCTTGACTCACTTTATTTTTCACCTGCACCCACGGTAGGTTCTCATCTCCTTCTACTTCCCATCCATGTCCTCCTTCCTTGCAGTTCACTTTCTCTTCCTACCTCTTTTTTTTTTTTTTTTAAAGAAAGAAGGACAGTGAGAGAGAGACAGAATCAATTTTTATTTAGTTTTCCATGTGGCTTTCGTTGCTCTGACACTTAGTTGTGTACATGGGTGCTGGGGTTTGAACCCGCGTACTTGCGCATGCCAGGCAAGTGCCGTAACCACCAAGCCACGGCTCCAGCCCTCTCTCCCTACCTCTTGACATCCAAACATTTCTCCTACTAATTTCTGTTCTTTCCTTCTAATCATGTTAATTTTCTTTCTTATAATCCAAATAGGTTGAAGAAGGCTTTGTGATGAAAATATATTTTCCTCTCAACTTCTGAACTCCTAAAAACATCCTTTTGTATTTTCTCATATATACCACCCTCTCCTCTCTTCATGTCTTTGCTCAGATTTATGGTCTGGAGGTTCTTCTTCTACACTTCCTAATCGTGACTTCCTCTCTAGTATTTCCCATTTATCTCCTACCTCTGTCCTAAGGGGTTTCACTTCTTAAATTACTATATTTTCTCCTCACCTTTTATTGCTCCTTGTATTTCTAATAAGAAATAAGATCTTTTCATTTTTAATGGTTCTAGCATCCATCTCTTATTTAGATTCTTTTCACCCTCATTTCCCCCATAAATCTCTATCTGCATTTTTTATGAAAAAATTTGCCCCTCCATTTCTCTGTATCATTATTTCCTTATAAAACTTTTTTTTTTAATGGTACTAGGGATTGAACCCAGGGATGCTTAAACACTGAGCTATATCCTCAGCTTTTTATTTTTTATTCTTGAGGCAAGATCTTGCTAAGTTTCTTAGGGCCTTGCTAAGTTGCTGAGGCTGGCTTTGAACTTGTAATCCTCCTGCCTCTCTCCCAAGCTGCTGGGGCTACAGGCATGCACCATTGCACCCGGCTTCCTTGTAAAACTTTTCTTAGTTACTCCCCATACTATGCTTGCGGTGATTGTACATTTATATGTGGAAACTGTTTTTATGTAATGTGTGATAGCTCCCTTTAGTAAAAATCCAGTATTTACCTATGAAGAACAACCAAAAATGATTCTTCATTCAACTTAGAAAAGATTGAGACAATTACCAATGAGATAATTCTCAATCTTTCATTCTCACTCACAAGAAAAGACAGGTAAGATATGTACACATATGTGTGTTTGTGTACATTTCACATATTATGTGTAAAGACTTCGAAGACAAATGGCAGCATGGAACGCACTGACTATGGAATCAGAAGCTACAGACTTGAGCCCTGGCTCTTTTTCATATTAAGCAAGGAAGATTAGGCTAATTTTCAAACAGTCATCCAATGTTTCAGGTCCCTTGTTTGTATTAAATATTTTCTCATTCTATTTCCTAGGATTGTTGTGAACACGACATGAGTTGTTTTGGTTAAGGTACATGTACAATATTAAACACTCTAGACCCATCTCTTCTGAGCTACTCCTGATTCCCATCATCAAATGTCTCACGAGTCATGCAGAGGAGGGAGTCAACCCATCCTTCTTATGGGGACCCAGAGTAGTTCTTACGTGGACTTTTCATGCATCTGTGTGCACAGAGATGCCAGATCTTTTGAGTTCTTCAGAGGAACTAGAAATCTGGATTTTGTGTGTGTGTGTGTGAGTGAAACTATTCAATTTTTAAATACTGGCAATCGATTCAAATATGTTTAAAATACATTGTGAGCTAATGTAAAAACATTTGACAACCATCAGTTTGCAACGTCTGTCAATGTACATTTTACAGCTGTGGATGTGAGGTACATATATGTATGTGTTGGTTAAAGGAAGTACCCAAGGTCACACTGAGATGGGAAGGCAGGGCTGAGACAGCCAGGAGTCCAAGTTTTCTGAGCCAAGTCCAGCACTCTTACTTTATCAAGTTGTGATCTCACATCACCACATATTAATTAACCTGCTGGAAATGGAAACAACTAGAAAGAATGTGCCCTAAAGAGAAATGGCTTCTTCTCCACTTTTCTAACTCAAAACCCTTCCTTTGTAAATCTGCCCTTTCTATTGCTTTGGAAGCTAAACTTGGTGAAGGTGAACATAGACAATGAGATCAAGAGCATATGCCTTTCAATTTCTTTCTGGCAACTCTCCCATCCTTTTGTCCACTGACTCTTCCTCATCATCACCCTCTCTACCATGCCAAGATAGGCTTAGCTTTGGAATGGAACTAAAGTGGGAACCCAGACTAATGTTAATACCAGCTGAAATATTTTCTGACCTTTCTGCTCTGCTCAGCCTGCACAGAAATTAGGAAAACAGAACACCTCACCTATAAAGCCACCGCTCAGTCTTTCTAAAAAAAAAAAAAAAAACACAAACAAACAAAAAACATAGGGTCATTAAACCACAAAATATTGAGTTCAGAACATGTGGTTCCATGTGGCTTGGATATGAGTTGAGTTTGCCCCCCAAGCATTCACAGATTTGAAACTGTTTTTCTTAGTAGGGACATGTTGGGTGGTGCTGGAACCTAGAGATGGGGCCTGCAGCAAGGTAGTTGGGTCATGGAGGTATCACCCTCAGAATGAAGTAAGTAGATCTCTTGGGACCACCAATTTATTCCAGTGAGAGAGGTTATGAACGAGCAGACTGGCCCTTTCTGTTCTCTGGCTTCCCATCATGCCATGCCATCCCACCACTGTGATTCCATGTGCCATGGACCCTCATCACCATGCTCATGGACTGCCAGAACTGTGAGTTAAATAATCTCCATTTCTTAACAAAGGACCCAGCATCAAGTATTTTGTTATAGCAATAACAAAGTGATTAATACACTTACCACACAGGTATGGTAGAGTTGATGACTCTACCTCCCTCCATTTTCTAGAATATAAAACAATGATAATTTGTTTGACCCTTCAGAGTAGAGACCACTTAAGGTGAGAACAAGACATCATCTCACAGTGGATCTTGGGGACACAGCACCACCAACAAAAATGGATTAACATTCAAAACAGCATCCTGTCTCTGACTTGGAATCAGAAGATTGAGGTTCATATCATGGTTCTGCCAGGTCTGTCTCAATTCCTCCTCAATGAGAGAAGCCTAGGGGTGAGAAGAGTTGAACTCCCTGGATCTTTCCAAATTTTAAAATTATATGAAAATATTAAAGGAAATTAAGGGAAATATTTTGGAAAAATAGATATCAGATTATTCAATAATTTCAAAACAGGAAAGGACATATAGGTAAGCACAAGTTTAGTATCATTTAATTCCCACAATTAGAATTTGGGGAAATTTGGGTGGGGAAATTTTTCTACAACCCAAATCTGCACGAATCCTTTTCTTTTTTAAACAGATTTGAGCTATACGAATATGTGTTCTCAGTTACCTATGCTAATGTTTGGATAAACAGAAAAAATTAAAGACTTGGAGAACTAAACGGTTTGGGTATTTACTCCTCAATGCCTTAAGCTCTTTCAAGAAGCCATACATTATTATCCAACACTGCCTTCTCGCTTTCTTTACTTTTTAGCTTAAGAAAGGAATCAACAATTAAAAACTCTCCCCTTGGGGCTGAAGCAGTGGCTCAGCAGTTACGGCTCTTGCCTTGCAAGTGCGAGTACGCGGGTTCAAACCCCAGCACCACGTACACAATGAAGTGTCCGAGCAACGAAAATCCATGAAGAACTAAATAAAATTGATTCTTCCTCTCTCTCTCTCTCACTGTCCCTCTCTCTTTAAAAAAAAAACAAAAAAACAAAACTCTCCCCTCCAGAGGTAAGAGATATTTTTGAGTCAGTGTTATTTGCCAAAACGTATGCATTTTTTTAGGTTTCAGTTTATTTTGTACTCACAGT